>ML423986.1:0-51773 GCA_005239525.1 Nicotiana knightiana
ACTCGTCAAAATCGGACTTGGGCGAAACTGGAGACCCCGGGCGTTTGGGCTCTAACGCCCCCCCTAACGCCAGGGGGGCCTGGCATTATGGCCCTAATGCCCCCTAACGCCAGGAGGGCCCAGGATTTATGGGGCAAACACCCCCCTAACGCCAGGGGGTGCCAGGCTTTAGGGGGAAAACGCCCGGCTATCGCCCGGGCGTCTCCTTTTGCGTATTTTCGACGTATTTGCATCCTTTTAGCCCCGTTTCTATCTCCACTTCACCTACACATGAAATAAACTCCATTAAGCACATAACAAGTGTAATTTTATCATTAATGCGCATAAAATGTAAGGTATATCACATGTTAAACTATGCAATTTAGTCTCGCATCAANCTATGCAATTTAGTCTCGCATCAGTGTGGCTAAGGGCGCTACATGTGCGAGATTTGGGGCTGGCAGGTTCATTGAACCTGATCTTAACAGTTCCATCTGAGGTTGGTTCTATTTCTGTAACCTCGGTATTACCATTATTTTGAGGGGCTACTGCCTCCTCTATGACCCATTCATTGGGAAAATCAATATCATCCCATTTAATAAGTCTTCTGGTAGTAACTTTGGATCTACCAAAATTTATTTCTATAAGAATAGTTTCATTTTTAAAATCTATAATTTTGCACATAGGATTTAAAGTATATAACGACTTATAATAAATTTTATAACAGATACATATTGCTTCTGTACCAGGAAAACAATCATAACCATGTAATTTGATGCTAAGTATTAAAGCATTTAAAGATTTTTCATCACTCAAAGAAATTTGTAAATTTGGATAAGTATTAAAATAAACTGAGCCATAGGCCAAACTAGTTTGTACATGTAACGACCGACCAGTCGCTTTGAGCATTTTTCACTTCGCTCGGTTATTCGAGGGCATGAGTAGCTAAATGTGATGTACTATGACTTACGTGGATCGTCAATTTTGGCTTTCAGATTATTCAGAATTTATATGGAGGAATGATTCCCAACTAGAAGCTTTAAATCTGAAAGATTTGACCAAGTTTTGACTATTGAGTAATTGATCTCGGATTTGGATTTTTATGGTTAAGTTAGATCTGTTAGAGGAATTTGGACTTAGGAGTGTGTCCGGAATATAATTTGGAGGTCCGTGGTAGAATTAGGCTTGATTTGGCGAAATTGGAAAGTTGACAATTTTTGGTCAGCAGTGGAAAATTAGATATCGGGGTCGGAGTGGAATTCCGAGAGTTGGAGTAGGTTTGTAGTGTCATTTGTGACGTGTGTGAAAAATTTAAGGTTATTCGGACGTGATTTGGTGAGGTTCATTTGCAAAATTTGGAAGTTTAGAAGTTCTTAGGCTTGAATCTGAGGTTAATTTGGTCTTTTGATGTGGTTTCGAGAGTTCCAAAGCTTCGACTAAGTTTTATGTTGATATGTGACTCGTTGGTATTATTGATTGAGGTCCCGAGAGGCTCGGGTGTATTTCGGGTTGTTAACGAATTTGCTTTTGGAGTTGAGAGCTGCTCTTTCTGCTGGTTTTTGGACTTCTCATATTGTTTTGCACCAACGGATGGGGAGACGCAGGTGCGAGGTCGTAGGTGCGGAGAGAGGATCGCAGATGCGGAAAAAGAAAGGCTGGAGCTGGAGCGCAGGTGCGCAGGTGCGCAGGATATGGCCGCACTTGTGAGCCCGCATGTGCGAGACTTGGGTGCAGGTGCGGAGTTTGAGGGGCTAACTGAATTGCGCAGGTGCTAGATTGCTACCGCAGGTGCGGTACCTCAGGCACGAGAAAAAGGCCACAGGTGCGAGAATCCTTGACAGAATGTATAAATAGCATACCTCACGAATTTTGATCCATTCATCACCATTTTTAGTCGATTTTGAACCTTTTGGCAGTGATTTTGAAGGGGAATTCAAGGGATATCAGTGAGGTAAGTTGTTTGAGCCCTAATACTCATGTTTATGGTGATTTTTCGTTGTTTAATTATGTAATTAGTGGGAATTAGGGGTGAAGTTGAGGGGTTAGGGCTTGGGAATTTGGAGAGTTTGATTTGGGGATTTGAGGGACCAAATGAGGTCGGGTTTTGATAAATTTAGTATGGTTGGACTCGTGAGTGAGTGGGATTTCTAGTTTTGTAAAATTTATCGGGTTTTGAGATGTAGGCACGGGGGTCGGCTTTGAGTCGATTTCAAAATTTTGGTCTAATTTGATAGTTTTTCTTGTGGAATTCATTCCATTAGCATATATTGATGGTAATATACTGATTTTGAATAGATTCGGAGCATTTGGAGGCACAGTTGAAAGGCAAGAGCATCGCGGGTTAGATATTTGACCGGTTTGAGGTAAGTAACGATTGTAAATCTAGTCCTGAGGGTATGAAACTCCGGATTTCGTATCATTTTACTATTTCGAGGTGACACACATGCTAGGTGGCGGGCGTGTGGGCGTGCACCATTGGGGATTGTGACTTGGTCCATCCCGTAGCAACTGTAGAGTTGAAATTTTTTTGAAACTATATAATGATTATGTGATTTAGAAAGAATTTTTATAACTTGGGCTGAAAGCCATGTTTGGGCCTTGTGCCAGTACTGTTTGGACTCTCAGGGGCCTTTTTTTACTATCCTCTCACTGTTTTTGATTTGAAATCTATACTCAGTCATGATTATACTTGTTTACTGCACAACTCAGTTTTATTACTCTGTTTTGATGCATATAAACGTTGTTTTGGGCTGAGTTCTCTGTTTTTACTGAAAGCCCGAGTGGCTTGTGAGGTTTATGAATGAGTGAGGCCGAGGGCTTGATTTGTGAGGATATTATGGGATTGGGCTGCACGCCGCAGCATGTTTAATATAGGCCGAGGACCTGAGTGATTTATGCATTGATTTGGCTTGATATAGCATTTGGGCTGAAGGATCCGCTCCGGAATCTATACACACCCCTAGTGAGCTCAGGTACCTACTGAGTGCGAGTGTAGAGTGCCGAGTGTTGAGTGACTGGGAGGCATGAGTGATGGTGAGGTCTGCCCGAGGGGCTATTACGAGTGATGGTGAGGTATGCCCGATGGGCTGTTTACGAGTGACTGCGAGGCTTGCTCGAGGGGCTGTATATGAGTGATGTTTTTGCCCGAGGGGCTGTTTATAATTTCATCATTTTTACTCTTTTTTGCATTGATCCTCTGTTGAAACTGCTTACATATATCTTTAAATTATTTTTCATCGAAACTGGGTTTTAAACGAGATGATTTGACACAAACACTGATTTTAAAGCATGTTGTGTTTTTACTGAGATTTCATGATGTGGACTTTATATGCTTTACTGCTCATCACTATTGCTTAGTCTTTATTTACTGTTGTTACTTACTGAGTTGGCGTACTCATGTTACTCCCTGCACCATGTGTGCAGATCCAGGCGTTTCTGGACACAGTTGAGGCTGTTGATTATTTTTGACGCAGATTCTCAGAGTTAGCAAGGTAGCTGCATGGCGACGCAGTCCTGCCTTCAACCTTCTTTATCTTACCTTAGTTGTACTTGATTAATCCCAGACTACGTTAGTCTTGATGTTTACATACAGTTGCAGTAGTTGATCATGACTAGTGACACCCTGATGTCTGGCTTTCTTTTCCGCACTTTGTTTGATTTAAATTTCTTTATTGAAGGTTTTATATTGAACAGCTTCGAAATTCTCTTTAAAAATGAACATATCGGCTATTTTGGTAATTGGGTCGGCTTGCCTAGTACCACGATAGGCGCCATCACGACATGGTTAGTTCTGGATCGTGACAAGTTGGTATCAGAGCCTAGGTTATATAGTTTTCACGAGTCATGAGCAGGTTTACTAGAGTCTTGCGGATCGGTCGAAAAGATGCGAAACCCTTAGGGAATTTCTCACATTCTTGAATTCTTGTCGTGCGAATCCATTGATTCATGTTAAAGCGTAATTCTTTGAATTCCTTCCTTGCATTCGTATGCGCACATGAGCGCTCAGTACCAACTGTGCATCAACGGCTTGTGATTTCCATGGATGAGGTGCGAGATGTGATTTTAGCATGTTGATGATGGGCCAGTCTGGAGGACTTGAGGTCGGGTTTTGTCTATGACTTGAGTATTGGGATGTCCATTATGTGAGCACGTGCTTTGGGACTTATATGTCCGTTTGTGCCCTTATTGGTAGGAATTGTGACTGGATGACTATGTGAGAGTATGGTTTGATGGTGAGATGTGTTCAGATTGTTTGAATGTGACAAAAAGGGTTTGCTGGAAATGTAGCATGGACTATTGGGTGCTTGATTTCTGCATGGATTTGGTGTATGACCTCGAGTTATGGGTGTGTTGAAGGACCTCTCATGCAGTTTAGTTATTGAGCAAAGTAGATCTTCATGTTGTGTTAAGAGTTCAGACTCAGGTAGATAAAATGATTGCGTAATAGCTATGATTTTGGAGGAGTATAGAGAGATATCAGTTTGGGCTAAGCAGGTGGGGTTATCTCCCGTGGGGTGCCCCGAGGCTGTGTGATCCCTACATTGCTTTGTAGCGAGTTCACTTTTAGCAGTGAATTGTATATGTTGCAATCTGAGATCAGGTCACTTATGAGAGTTGGCTTGACTTCTACAAGGATGAATGCACGCTTTGTAGATGATTTGAGATATTAGATGGTTTATGTTATATAAGCTTATGAAGGATTTAGTTGAATCTCACTGCGGTATTGTGGCAGTAATAGCGTATGGGCATTGTAAGTTATTGTTTGTTTTGATCTATAGCTATGAGCCAAGAGGGGGAGTCTGATTTTGATAAGTTGATTGCACGAATATGTGTTGTATTGGTTTCAGTTTGAGTTATACTGGTGAATCAGTTATGACTTGCAGAGGTGGAATTTGAGTATGACTCGAGTAATGGAAATTTCTGGATACAGGTTGTATTATACTTTATGGGTATATGGGTTTTATTGAATGATTGAGTTGTTACTTGTAAAGGATATAGTGTGCGTGGATAAGGAATTTGCTTGGTTGCTTAGGAGATGGATTACTCCTTTGGGTATTGGTGTGCTAATGGGGCACATGTAGTTCGATCTGCTTGGTCAGTTTAATTGAGATTTGATCAGAGTAAATGACTCTCGAGAGTGGTTCTAATGGATTCAAGGTTATATGTAACAATTGGGAATCTTTAGGATATGTATTTGGCTAGAAACTGAGAATGACGTTGGATGGCTTCAAGAATTGGGGAAATTCTGTGTCATTATGGATTCCACATATCAATATCAAGAAGGTGAAGGCAATGACCTTAGACTTGCGAGAAGTCTCTTCAGAGTAAGTATTTGAGCTGTGGTACTTTAGGGGTGCTTAAGAGAACATTCAACGGCTTATGAGCCCTAAGGCAGTGTGATTTACGTTAGGGTCTCGCGTGGTGAGATTTGGTTGAGGATTGTGGTGTTATAGTGAGGAGAAGAATCAATTTGAAGGTAATTCAGAAGGAATTCGAAGAAATAGGATAGCGGGGTAGTAGGTTGGATCGGGATGGTAATGGGTAAGATCGGTTCCTTATGTGCTGATGATGTGGTGAGTTTCTACACATGATTCGTCGCAATGCTCTTGGGTTTTTGACGGCCTGCGTAGCTTAGTTGAGTTAGAGGGATTCAGTCCTGGCGGTTTGGTTAAGTGCAATGGATTTTAGAGGGTTCTTGATGGTCTCTACCATGGTTTGAGATGTACATTTCCTACTAGTGTGTGGGGCATGTGGCGTATTGTAATTTTCTCTAGAATGAAATCAAACGGAAAGTTCTTAGCTTATTGAGTATGTAGTTGCTTGTGACTCAGAGTGGATTTTGAGGTTTGTTGTATCTTTCATATGGTGGCATAATGGGTGCGATGTGTGGTGAAGTATTGAGATTTGCAGGTGCAAGGTCACGATGAGGTTTTGAAAGGAAGGTTTTGAATTCTTATGCAGCATAGACGATCTCAGATGGCCAGATAGATGATATTACTTCTAGATATGGCTTGATGAAGGTGTAAGTTTCAGAAGAGGCATAGTGTTTTGATTTATGGATACTTCATTGGTGTGGCAACACTCTCCTAGTTGGTCGGCTTCGAATATTCTAATTTTGTCTGGTGACACATACAAATTATAGGGGTATTCCTCATGGTATGATCGTGTATCAGAGAAGTATTAGACATTCAGGCGGCGGAGTTGAGATCGAATATGGTGATTCGTGTGCTTTATGGATTTGGAGACTGACAGCTCTAATGAGTAGATGATTTAATAGTTGTGGGTTGTGGAGACATATCCAAGGTTAGTTAGAGGATAGTATGCATTGTGATTTAGTCATTGTGGACCTTCAGAGGGTTATTTGTCTATTGTGGACGACCAGATTGATTTGGGGTTCATTAGTAGGCCCGATTGGGATAGGTGTTTTACACCGAGTCGGATTGGTAGGCTTCGTAGTGTTACTATTGAGGGACCTTTCATTCAGTTGTTGTTGGGCTTATTTGTGTTCTGGAATGATTTATGAGTTACTCTTCCATGCTATGAGGGGTTGGGATTCGTTGGTTTTAGGAACACATGGTGCGGTTCTATTGTGGTCTTAAAGCAAAATTTGAGTAAGATGAGTAATTGGGTATTGCAGGATTGAGGCGTATTGGTTATGTTCTTTCGGGTTTCGTGTGGCATTGTATCATCTAATTCTCCGTGGTTATGGTAATGATCTTTGAGTACTTGATGTCGAATTTCGCGTGGTTATTGATTTTGAGCAAGACAGAGCGAGGTATATAATATGGACCAGCGTTTGGATGGGGGTCACGCATTGCAGCGAAGTTATGTTGAGATATGATCCTTGTGTGTTTTATTCGTGTGTTTTGGTTCTGCAGTATGTGAGGAGTTCTTAGAGCTGCGTTGTGGTGATACCCGATGATCTTGCGGGACGCTTCTCTTGTTTGATGTCATTTTCCATGTTCAAGTACATTTGGAATATTGCTTATTAGTGCACGGACTGCACGGGTCGAGGCTTTAATCTGTATTGATGTGTCATGTCACTAGAGTGGTTGTGCTGGATGAGATGAGGTCATCGAACCTAGAATGGGTGCTATTGGATCTGGTTGCGGTATATTTGGGAGGATATCGATGTTGATCGACTTAGAAATTTTTCTATAGTTCCTATCGAAGGAGAGGGAGTTCCACCACTTGCTGACCCGACGAATGTTTCTGGGTTTCTGTGTGTTTCTTTCATCATTGGCAGTATATGAAGGTGTTAGAAACGGGTCTCTG
The DNA here is from genome assembly GCA_005239525.1 of Nicotiana knightiana. Lineage (NCBI taxonomy): Eukaryota > Viridiplantae > Streptophyta > Magnoliopsida > Solanales > Solanaceae > Nicotiana > Nicotiana knightiana. Next base: position 7,255 of record ML423986.1, read on the forward strand.
TTTGATAACAGGTTGCTATCGGAAATGGGTTGTTCTGAGCAGCCACTGTGATTATAAATTATCGCTGCTAGTGTTTTAGTTATGTGGGATATCATGTGAATTCATCTTGAGTTATGGCTATGGTTGGATACAACTTGTTCAAACTTATACAGTATGTAGATATGAGACTCTGATCTTATAGAAAATTTCGGATGTGGAGATCTGGATTCTAAGGCTTGGGCTAGGTTGGATGAAGAAATTTTTTTTATGTTGTGTTATAAGACCTATATGGGATAGGGTGACGTGGGATAACCCTCGGGTATGTGCATGGTAAGGTTATTCGGCGATTTGATGGCTTTTGGAACAACTCTGAGCACGTTTGAGGATGAACGTATGTTTAAGTGGGGGAGGATGTAACGACCCGACCGGTCGTTTTGAGCATTTTTCACTTCGCACGATCATTGGAGGGCATGAGTATCTCCGTGTGATGTACTATGACTTACGTGGATCGTCAATTTTGGCTTCCAAGTTATTCGGAATTGATATGGAGGAATGATTCCCAACTAGAAGCTTTAAATCTGAAAGGTTTGACTAAGTTTGACTATTGAGTAATCGATCTCGGATTTGGATTTTTATGGTTCGGTTAGCTTCGTTAGAGGATTTTGGACTTAGGAGCGCGTCCGGAATATAATTTGGAGGATCATGATAGAATTAGGCTTAAATTGGCAAAATTGGAAAGTTGGCGATTTTTGGCCAGCAGTGGAAAATTAAATATCAGGGTCGGAATGGAATTTCGAGAGTTAGAGTAGGTTCGTAGTGTCATTTGTGTCGACTGCGCAAAATTTGAGGTTATTCGGACGTGGTTTGGTGAGGTTCGGCGTCGTTTGCAGAATTTGGAAGTTTAGAAGTTCTTAGACTTGAATCCGAGGGTAATTTGGTGTTTTGATGTATTTTCGAGAGTTCCAAGGTTCAAATAAGTTCGTATGTTGATATGTAACTCGTTGGTGTTATTGGTTGAGGTCCCGAGGTTCTCGGGTGTGTTTCGGATGGTTAATGGATTTGGTTTTGGATTTGAGAGCTGTTGTTTCTGCTGGTTTTTGGAATTCTTGTGTTTTTCCGCACCTGCGGATGGGGAGCCACAGGTGCGAGGTCGCAGGCGCGAAGAGAGGATCGTAGATGCGGAGAATGGCAAGCTGGAGCTGGACCGCAGGTGTGCAGGATATGGCTGCACCTGCGAGACCTGGGCGCAGGTGTGGAGTCTGAGGGGCTAAGTGAATTGCGCAGGTGCGAGATTGCTACCGCAGGTGCGACGAGCCTGGGCAGAATGTATAAATAGCACACTTCGCAAATTTTGGTCCATTCTTCACCATTTTTAGTCGGTTTTGAAGCTTTTGGCAGTGATTTTAAAGGGGAATCAAGGGATATCAGTGAGGTAAGTTGCTTGAGCTCTAATACTTGTGTTTATGGTGATTTTCCGTTGTTTAATCACGTAATTAGTGGGAATTAGGGGTGAAGTTGAGGGGTTAGGTCTTGGGAATTTGGAGAGATTGATTTGGGGATTTGAGGGACCAAATGAGGTCGAGTTTTGATAAATTTAGTATGGTTGGACTCGTAAGTGAGTGGGTTTCCTAGTTTTGTAAATTTTATCGGGTTTCGAGACATGGGCTCGGGGCCGGGTTTGAGCCGATTTGGGATTTTGGTCTAATTTGATAGTTTTTCTTGTGGAATTCATTCCATTAGCGTATATTGATGGTAATATACTAATTTTGAATAGATTCAGAGCATTTAGAGGCACAATCGAGAGGCAAGAGCATCACTGGTTAGAGATTTGACCGGTTTGAGGTAAGTAACGATTGTAAATCTAGTCCTGAGGGTATGAAACCCCGGATTTCGTATCATTTTACTATTTTGAGGTGACGCACAAGCTAGGTGACGGGCGTGTGGGCGTGCACCGTTGGGGATTGTGATTTGGTCCGTCCTGTAGCAACGGAGAGTGGGATATTTTGTTGAAACTATATAATGATAATGTGTTTTAGAAAGAATTTCTATAACTTGGGCTGAAAGCAATGTTTGGGTCTTTTGCCAGTACTGAAAGACCGATTGGCTTGTGAGGTTTATGACTGAGTGAGGCCGAGGGCCTGATTTGTCAGGATATTATGGGATAGGGCTGCATGCAGCAACATGTTTGATATAGGTCGAGGGCCTGAGTGACTTATGCCATGATTTGGCTTGATATAGCGTTTGGGCGGAAGGATCCCCTCCGGAATCTGTACACACCCCTAGTGAGCGCAGGTACCTACTGAGTGCGAGTGCCGAGTGCCGAGTGACTGGGAGGCATGAGTGATGGTGAGGTTTGCCTGAGGGGCTGTTAGGAGTGATTGTGAGGTATGCCCGAGGGGCTGTTTACGAGTGACTGCGAGTCTTGCCCGAGGGGTTGTATATGAGTGATGTTTTTACCTGAGGGGCTGTTTATGACTTCATCATTTTTACTCTCTTTTGCATTGAGCCTCTGTTGAAACTGTTGTAAAATATCTTTAAATTGTTTTTCACCGAAACTGGGTTTTAAACGAGATGATTTGACACAAACACTGATTTTAAAGCATGTGGTTTTTTTACTGAGATTTCATGATGTGGAATTTATATGCTTTACTGATCAGTCTTTGTTTACTATTATTACTTACTGAGTTGGCGTACTCATGTTACTCTCTGCACCTTGTGTGCAGATCCAGGCATTTCTGGACACGGTTGAGGCTGTTGATTATTTCTGACGCAGACTCTCGGAGTTAGCAAGATAAATGCATGGCGATCGGATCCCTGCCTTCCTCCTTCTTTATCTTCCCTTAGTTTTACTTGATTAATCCCAGACTACGTTGTCTTGATGTTTACAGAAAGTTGTAGTAGTTGCTCATGACTAGTGACACCCTGATGTCAGGCTTTTCTTTCTGCACTTTGTTTGATTTAAATTTCTTTATTGAAGGTTTTATATTGAACAACTTCGAAATTCTCTTTAAAAATGAACATATCGGCTGTTTTGGTAATTTTGTCGGCTTTCCTAGTACCACGATAGGCGCCATTACGACATGGTTAGTTTTGGTTCGTGACAGTACTGCCCCTATCAGAGACTTTTTTCAGTTCTGGTTTCTGCCATCTCTGAGAGCTGCTATAAAGCTTTTAGGTAAGCCTCTTAAGGTAAGTGTCTTAAAGGCAACTTGTATTAATCCTATATGAATAAATCTATGTGACTCCCTATAAAGGGATAAGTCACTATGATCACTGTCTACAGTGATTGTTTCTTCAGTAGTTTTAACTACTTGTTTTAAACCTATTTTTTCAAAGGTTCCTAATTGGTATCAGAGCCATGTGAAGAAATAGTACTAGACGCTAAGTTTAACACTAATTTTCTTAATTAATATCATTAGGAAGAAGACATTGTTAAAAACAACATGAAAGAGGAATATAAATTGCCCCAACAATTAGATCTTTATGTCGGTGTTGTTCGGCTCGTCGATGCATTGGCAGTCACCATAGGAATATTCTGGTTCCCGTTGTCATTCGTCATTTATATATATATAGTATGAATTTGAATATGAGCAATGTCGGGTGTGGTTACAAATATTTCATGTCACAAAGTTCATGCTATGTCTTTAGAGAATTATAACTTTCACCTTTTTATAGCTACATACATATCAAGAAGTTATTTTCGAATAAAAATCGTATTTTGCAAAAGTTGTACAGAAATTCGATCAACATATATCTTCATTAGGATGTCTAATTGATAATTGTCAATTTTCATCGTTTATGCATGCAAAGAAGTAGTAGTTATAGAGATACTTAATAGTACTAACATCCAAAAGATCAATTGATATATATAAATCATAATTGCATGTATGCACATCCTTTGACTGATTTCAACTCATGAGTCCATTTATCTGTGAATTTTGCAAAATACTATTAGTTGATTGTATATATACAAGTGCAACTAAATGTATCACTCTGCTGTTAGTTACAAAACCGTATAAGTTTAATTAACATCAATACAAGTAACCTATTAGGAGTGTAAAAAAATATTAAGACTTAATAGCAAATTATCAACCTGACACCCCAGATAGTAAAATATCAATTTATTCTAAAAAATGGAGATAAACTAATTATTACATAATATTATTTCATTAATAGCTTAGCATGGATACAATATCTTGTCGTATGAGTTGCCGTTAGTTTTGTGGTTTTTATATTTCTATCATTTTCTATGGTGTCATACTTTTTTAAAGTAAAATGGGATGTATATAGTCCGTTAAATACCATCTCAATGAGTATCAAAATGCCACGGTCCGGAATTTCCACCGTCGGGACCGTGATGGCGCCTAACATTCACTTGTTAGGCAAGCCAATATTTGAGACTCAATACACAATAGTTTTAGATGCTTACGACGATTAACAACAATTAACACATATCGAATTAATAAGAAAGCGGAAATTCATAACAAAACCCAGTATTTATACATAACTACCCATGATCTGGAGTAACAACTCACGGACTTCTATGATTTATCTACAAATATTTGGCTGAAGGAAAAATTCAACTGTTTAAGAGTCAAGAAAATAGTAAAATGAGCAGGTAGGAGGGGACTCCAGGGTCTGCGAACGTCGGCAGATCTACCTTGGGTCTCATGTATAGTGAAGTCAGCAACAAATCTCAGAATCAGCTCAGACCGAACCCTGAATCTGCACAGAAAGTGCAGAGTGCAGTATCAGTACAACAGACCCCATATACTGGCAAGTGTCGAGCCTCACCTCGACGAAGTAGTGACGAGGCTAGGACAAGACACCCACAAACAACCTGTGCAGTATAATCATAGGTGTAGCAATAACAGCAATAGGAGAAATAAGACAGAAAATATTAGGAGGGGGCATGCTGAGGGGTTCACAATGTAAGAAATCAGAAATAGTGATATAACCGGATAAAAAAAATGCCTTAAAAAGATAAAACAGGTAAGAATAGTAAAGGAAACTGCACGACATCGTGCTTCGTGCTTTTACTCTCAACCTCACCATATGAAACAATAGAACGGTAAAAGAAACTGCACGTAATCAGCCTTCGTGCTTTTACTCAACCTCACAATATGAAACAATAGAACGGTAAAAGAAACTGCACGACATCACCCTTCTTGCTTTGACTCTCAACCTCACCATTAGAATCAATAGAACGACACGACATCACCCTTCGTGCATTATCACTCACAAAAACATGGCACGACATCACCCTTCGTGCATTAACACTCTCTCACAAACATTGCACGGCATCACCCTTCGTGCTTTACACTCTTCCTCACCAAACAAAGATCACTAACAACGGAGAGTTAGAAATGTATTGGTAAAAAATAGACATTACACGTGTAATATCTTGGATGACAAAGCAGTATACGTGGAACAATGGAAGGGCGACAGCTGGATGAAAGCTTGGAAAAAGCTACGGATCAAAGAGGAACGAGGTAAACACCCACGAGATAATTAGAAGCAGAAACTCCAGTCTAATCGAGAAGTTGGAGAGACACGGTCAGAATGAACCATGGCAGAATAAAGGGCAGACTCATAGATCTTCAATCAATGAGATAAATGTTACAGAATCTTCACGCAACAATTACGATTACCTATTGTAACGTTATATTAACAATATAAATATTTATTAATGCTCAATCATTAAGGATATTAGATGTTATATTAATAAATTCTCTATAAAATGGAGTAAAATCTCACTTGTATGGACACGTTCGAACCACTACCGAAATATACTTACTTTTATGATATCTTGTTGCTTTCTTATTTACAAGTCTAAATCCTATTATTAGCTAATATCTTTGGTTATCAGTAGCCCGAGTACTTCTTAAAATAGCTTTGACTAAGAATCCAATTCTTTGGTTAAACAGATTAGTTTTGTTACCGGGAATCTGATAATCTTTGTTTTTTCTCAAATAACCCTTATCGAATACCAACGACAACAACCAACAAACAACTGGAACCCCAGTTCCATCGCCTCAGGGATCTCCACAAGGTTCAAGGGACAACTCCCTAGAAAGATCTACAACTCACAACAATGATCAAATTGGAAACGAGCAAACAGGAGAACAAGACCATGTGAAGCAAATGGTTGGTGAATAAGTGTGTGAAGCTCTTCAAGCTTTAATAAGGGGGCTACCAACTGTGACACCTACGCCTGCTCCAAACAACACCGCGACTATAGAAAATCCACAATCTGGACTAGCAAATTGAGGAAGTAGAGGCACTCTAAATGAATCACTTGAAGGAAGACCAAGTATGTCTAATAATTCAGATCTACAATCTTTAATACTAACCTTGCAGAAACAAGTGAAGGAACAAAACGATCGCATATAGCAAATTCCTGGAGTACCACCTGTCCTCAAGGGTATTGATATTTATAAATATTCTCAACAACCCTAGAAGCCAAGTGCAGCACCTTTGCCGATTCCCAAGAAATTCAAAATGCCTGGCATACCAAAGTACGATGGGACAACTGATCCACGTGATCATGTTACTGCTTTCACCATAGGAGTAAAAGGCAACGACCTAACTAAGCAAGAAATTGAATCCGTGTTGGTCAAAAAGTTTGGGGAGACACTCACTAAAGGAGCATTAACATGGTATTCTCTTTTGCTCGAAAATTCTGTTGATTCTTTTGCTGAGCTTGCAGATTTGTTTATAAAAGCACATTCCGGTGCGTAAAAAGTGGAAAAGAGAATGGAAGACATATTCAAAATAAAACAGGGAGATACGGAGTTGCTTCGTGAATTCGTAGATAGGTTTCAATGTGAAAGGATGCTTCTACCCAGAGTACTTGAGAATTGGGAAGCTATGGCTTTTTCAAGTAATTTGAACGATAAAAACTCTGAAGCCATGAGGAGAATAAAAGAAATCTTGAGAGAGTTCCCAGATACGACATGGAATGATGTTTATAACAGGTAAAGCACCAAACTACGAATTGAAGAAGATACTATTGCCCAATCAAAAACAGAAGACAGGATGAGTTCTAGACATTCCGAATCAAAAAGGAAAACTGACAAAAACAGGTACGATCCGTACATGGGACCTTCGGGATGAGAGGCTCGTTCCAAATTTGAAAACCCACGGCCTGATCACAGACCATCATATAAAGATTCGAGCTCATCATCATCAAGATCCAGAAAGGATCGAGATGAACGAAGTAGAGATAATGCAAGAATTGGAGATTATAATTTTAATGTAAGTACTTCTGAATTAATTACAGTATTAATAAATATGGGTGATAAAATTCGTTGGCCCAAAGAAATGAGGTCAAATCCAAACAGAAGGAACCCAAAATTCTGGTGTGAATTTCACAATGATCATGGGCACAAAACATCAGACTGCAGGTTATTGCAAGGTGAGGTAGAATAGTGATTAAAACAAGGTTATCTAACAGAACTGTTTAATGAAAAAGGTAAACATGCATATATGAAGAATAGGCAGGAGCCCCAAAAGCCACCATCTGCAACGAGAACTGTAAACGTGATCAATGGAGGAGATGAGGTAAATGGCATATAACTTATACTTCAGCAAGAAGGATGACCAAGTTCACAGTGACCCACGAGAAACGGACTCGTGAAACTTTGGAGGTTGACAACATCTCATTCGACGAATCAGATGCTGATGGATTACTGCTTCCACATAACAATGCACTGGTAATATCTCTACTTATACATGACACTAACGTGAAAAGAGTATTGATTAATCCTGGTAGCTCAGTCAATATCATTTTGCTGAGGGTTGTGGAAGAGATGTTAATGGGGGACCGTGTAATTCCAAAAGCACGTTCCTTGTCCGGATTCGACAACTCTACTGTCATAACAAAAGGAGAAATTGAGCTTATTACCTATGCAGAAGGCGTCGTCAAGGAAATGAAATTTCAAGTTATAGATACAGATATGGCTTATAATGTAATCATGGGGAGACCATGGATCCATGACATGGATGCAGTACCATCCACCCTGCATCAGGTAATCAAATTCCCTTCCAGATGGGGAATCCAGCAAATTTAGGGTGATCATCAGACTTCAAGAAACATCAACTCAGTGATGCATTCCAATAAAAAAGAAATAGTGGAGGAATCAAAATACGAGGGAGCAACTCGAACAGACACGGAAGAAAATGATAAAGACACGGTGAATCAAATCACCACGGATGTCACATCAAGACATACAGACATGGATTCCAGACCTGATGTTATTCAAGAACCAGAAGAGNAAATATTTAAAAGTTAAAGCAAATTGTTTTGCTTGGTCCCATTCAGATATGACAGGTATACCCCCAGAAGTGATGACTCACAAACTAAATGAAGACTCATCATTCGTACCTGTCAAGCAAAAGAAAAGAAAGTAGGGGTCTTTCAAGAATCAAGTGATCGATGAAGAGGTACAGAAACTCTTAAAAATCGATTTAATACGTGAGGTAAAATATCCTAATTGGTTAGCTAATACTGTAGTGGTACCTAAAAAGAATGGTAAATGGAGGGTATGCGTAGATTATATGGATCTGAATAAAGCATGCCCAAAAGACTCATTTCCATTACCGCACATAGATCAAATGATTGATGCCACTACAAGTCATGAATTATTAAGCTTTCTAGATGCATATTCTGGTTACAATCAGATAAAAATGGACCCCTCAGATGAGGATAAAACCTTCTTTATTACAAACAGAGGGACTCATTGTTACAAAGTCATGCCTTTTGGCTTGAAAAATGCTGGAGCCACATATCAAATTCTAGTGACCAAGATGTTCCAGGAACATCTGGGGAAAATAATGGAGGTGTACATTGATGACATGTTAGTAAAGTCAACGAAGGCAGAAGATTGTTTCCAACATCTCTTGACTACTTTCAAGATCCTCTGCAGGTATAACATGAAGTTAAATCTAGAAAAATGCGCCTTTGGCGTCGAATCAGGTAAAATTTTGGGTTTTCTCATATCAAATAGAGGCATTGAAGTAAATCCTGCTCAAATAAATCTATTGAAGAAATACCTGATGTACTAACGAGCAAAAAAGAAGTTCAAAGATTAATAGGTAGGATTGCAGCTTTAGGAAGATTCATCTTCAGATCTTCAGAGAAGAGTTTTAAATTCTTCTCAGTACTAAAGAAGCAGAATCAGTTCGAATGGACTGAAGAATGTCAACAAGATCTTAAAGACTTGAAGGCTTATATATCGAATCCCCCACTACTATCTAAACCAAAGGAAGGGGAAAGGTTATACATTTATCTTGCTATGGCAGAAGTAGTCGTAAGTGCAGTCCTGGTAAGGGAGGACAAAGGTAAGAAATCTCCTATCTACTATGTAAGTAAGTCCTTACTAGATGCTGAAACTAGATATCCTCATTTAGAAAAATTAGCCTTGGCTCTAATCATGGCATCTAGAAAGTTAAGACCGTACTTTCAGTGTCACCCAATTACTGTTGTAACCTCATATCGTTTGAGAAATATTTTGCATAAGCAAGAAATGTCAGGTAGACTGGCTAAATGGGCAATAGAACTAAGTGAATATGGCATATTCTATCAACATAAGACTGCAATAAAGTCTCAGGTTTTAGCCGATTTTGTCGCAGATTTTAACACTAGCTTAATTCTTGAAGTAGAAAAAGAGTTATAAATCTTTACCGGAGCTAATCCAAGAATATGGACTCTATTCTCCAACGGCTCTTCTAATATCAAAGGAGTCGGGTCGGGAATTGTTTTAATATCACCTTTGGGTGAAAAGAAAAGCAAGTTATTAAATGTTATCCCATTACTAAAAATGAAGCAGAGTACGAAACTGTCATTGCAGGACTCGAATTAGCACGAGAACTCTCAATTGAGCAGATCATGATCAAAAGTGACTCTCAACTAGTGGTGAACCAGATGTAGGGGACTTATACTGCTAGAGAGACTCGAATGCAACAATATCTGGAAAAGACATAAGTCCTGGTGCAGCAATTCCAGTCATGGAAGATTATGCAAGTACCTAGAGAGGAAAACGCAGAAGTGGATGCTTTAGCTAATCTTACAGCAGTTACAGATGTAACAAATAAAGACAATTCTATTGTGATACATTTATTGCATTCAGCAATTGACAATGACAAGAATGAGGTAACATTTAATAACTAACCTGGGATTGGAAAAACGAAATTGTAAATTTTTTGCAGAATGGTACCGTGCCTAAAGATAAGAAAGAAGATCAAGCACTTCTCTGAAAAGCTGCACGGTACTGCCTAGTTCGTGACACTCTATATCGCAAAATATTTGGAGGTCCCCTAGCAAGGTGCCTTGGACCAAACCAAACTGAATATGTGATGAAAGAAGTACACAAAGGTCATTGTAGGAACCACGCTAGTGCAAGATCCTTAGTCAAAACCCTAATCAGAGTAGGGTACTATTGGCCTAAGATGGAAGAAGACACGGAAAATTTCGTAGCCAAATGCGATAAATGTCAGCGATATGCTAACAATATGCATCGGCCCGTAGAATTACTACACCCTGTTGTATCACCTTGGCCATTTATGAAATGGGGAATGGATATAGTAGGACCTCTACCCCCAGCCAGAGGAAAGGTACGATTTTTACTTGTATTAACAGATTATTTATCAAAATGGGCAGAGGCAGGTGCTTTTAAACAGGTGCGAGAAAAAGAAGTGAAAAGTTTCATATGGCGAAACATCATATGTCGTTTTGGTGTACCAAAGGAAATTGTATGTGACAATGGACCCCAATTCATAGGCTCTCAAATCACAGAACTCTTCCAAAGCTGGCAAATCAAACGAATCACTTCTTCACCATATCATCCCGTGGCTAACAGGCAAGCTGAGTCAACAAATAAAATCATTGTTAACAATCTGAAGAAATGATTGGAAAAAGCTAAGGGAAATTGGCCTGAAGAATTACCGGCAGTATTATGGGCTTATATAACTACTGCAAAGACAGCCATGGGAGAAACCCCATTCGCGCTTGTTTACGACTCAGAAGCTCTAATACTAGTGAAAATTGGTGAACCGAGCATGAGATTCACAACATCAACAGAAGAAACAAACAATGACGAGTTGAGAACAAATCTGGATTTACTCGAATAAAGGAGAGAATCTGCTTTAATACGCATGGCAGCTCAAAAGTAAATCATAGAGCGATATTACAACAGAAAAGTTCACCTCAAATATTTCAAAATTAGGGACTACGTCCTTAAGAAAGTCTTTCAATTAACAAAGGAGGCTGGAGCAGGAAAGTTAAATCCAAATTGGGAAAGACCCTACAAAGTGCGTGGTATTGCTGGAAAAGGAGCCTATGAGTTGGAAACCATGGATGGCAGAATTTTACCAACAAGTTGGAATGCTGCTCACTTGAAGAAATATTGCTTCTAAGGAAAAGTAATACCCACGGTCAGGTATCATTACGTTCAATTTTACTTAGTACAGTTAAAATTATACTAACCATTTTAGATGATAGGCAAAATAACCAGATGATGATATTAGACCTGAATAGACTCGAGGAAAAAAAACTGAATTCCCAGTCTAGGGTTACAACTTTCTGATGAACGTTTCAAAGGGTTAAGCAGTCATCATCTAAACTATATACTTTCGAGACCTGTATGTTTTTCCATTTCAGGAAAAGGACCACAAGAAAGGAATAGTCAAGTGCTCGAGATTTCATTCTTCAAAGCTCAAACACTTGGGGGACTATACAGTATGGAAGAGGTAAAGAAGACTATCAAAATAGTCAAAGTTCAATCCTGAAGATCCATTTTTCCCAACAAATCAAAAGTTACGAGCAGAATCAAAGAGACAAAGACAAAAACACAAAGCCTGATTCAGAAACCTACAAAGAACATACTCGTGAATATAAACGAATGTTTAGGTTAAAGGCAGAATTTAGTTACAGGAAGAAATTCATACCCTAGTTACGGGAAGAAATTCATACTACCGTATTTATTCAAAACATGTTGTAAATGAAGACAGTTATGAAAGAGTCATAGATGATGCTCAAACACATGTAAAATGTTATGAAAGTTCGAATAATATAAAAACATTTTGCAAAACATTATTCGGAATAAACATGTGAATTCCTATCTCTCTTTTGTATTTTTACACCATTATGAAGTTGAGACGTCTTCTTCATTAAGTGTTGTTCATGAAAGGGTCCTCTTTTATAAATCATGCTTATTTAAAAAACACACGAAATGCTGAAGCATTTTTTAATGCAAAATTAAGTACCAAAGGGGTAAAACAAAAACCTGAACGTAAAGCATGCAAACACTTAATAGTAAAATGAAAACTCGAAAAAACACAAGTCATGCTAAGAAATGTAAATATTAATATTATATAATGGTAAAAACTAAGTACTAACTTAGTTTAAACCAAAATTTGTTTATACCAAGTTGCCCCTAAGTTGTCATTTTGGACTTACTAAACCAAACTTCACCCCCAAATGGGACCGGGGGTAACCACCAATTGTTCCCTAAAAAAAGAAAAGAGAGAGGTTGATAAACTTTCACTAGACACTGGGAGGATTATCTTCATCAGCAGGAGGAGCAGCTTGAGATGGTGAGGCTTGGGCAACAGCTTCATCAGGCACAATCTCATCACCCATTGGAATTTCAACTTTAGGTGATGAAAATTTTTGACTTTGCCAGACTTTTCAATCGTCTCCTTAGTCTTGGAAATTTCAGCTTCTAAGTCAAAATTTTCTTGGCCCATTTCTATCAATGTGTCAAGCCGGGCATTCAAATAAGCCCAACTCACATCAACAACTGCCTTATCCTCAATATCCTCGTAATCTTTCTCCCATTGTTCAATATCGACTCTCAGCTCATCTCTTTCAACCACGATAGCATCATAAGAAGCCTGCAAAGGGGCAAGAGATCTTTCCAGAAACTGAATCTTGTTTGGAGATTCACGGAGGTCCTCTTGGGTCTGAGTAAGTGATTGCACAATTTCACCAGCATAAGCCTCCTTCTGGTCCAACAAAGCCTTCAAGCTTCTTATCTCTTCAGTAGAATGGGGAAGCTGCTCCGCAAAGGAAGACTCCAGGATGTTTTTATCCTTGCCTGCTTGACTTGATGAAGCCTTCTCGATGGCCAATTCCGCTGCAATTACTCTAACATGTTGCTCTAAGGTGCACTTTTCCTCTTCTACTGCTTCCATATCAAGTTGAAGGCTCTCAAATTGTTCCTTCTAGTTATCAGCCTCGGTATGGTGGTCATTCATTAACTTCTCCGTATGTACGATCCTTTTCATCAACTCTGTACCAAGGAGATTGATCTAACAAAAAAAGGGAGAAAATTAGACACGGCAAAGGCTAGTGTTAAGAAGAAATAACAGGAAGGCTACCTTCAAAGATGAGTGTACAATCTCATTCATCCACGTTAAGGAGCTATGAATTTCAAATTTTGATTTTTCAACCAGGCTAATCAAAGGCATCAACCACACATCCGCCTGGCCTGATTTCTTTAAGAGGCTACCTTCCGCAGGAACCTCGATCATAGTTTGCTTCATCTCCCCATTGCTAGAAGAACCTACTTCAATAATAGAAGGCACGGTAGCAGGAGTAGATGAAGGATCCACGGGTGGCACAGACGGGGAAGCAGAAATAGCAACAGGCACGGTGGGCTGAAGCTCCACTGGAGCAGAAGGAGGAAAGATGGCAAGAGGCGTCTCCTCTAAAATTGAGCCAAAACCTTGATGGAACAATTGTTCAACTGACTCAGTGGCTGCAGAAAGAGTTTCCTCCTCAGAGTATGCAGGGGTAGAATGATCAGGCTCATGCATGGAAGATGGACCAGTAAGGGGAGCAGATTCGTCATCAAACATGAAGGCACGGTAGCAGGAGTAGATGAAGGATCCACGGGTGGCACATACAGGGAAGCAGAAATAGCAACAGGCACGGCGGGCTGACGCTCCACTGGAGCAGAAGGAGGAAAGATGGCAAGAGGCATCTCCTCTAAAATTGAGCCAAAACCTTGATGGAACAATTGTTCAACTGACTCAGTGGCTGCAGAAAGAGTTTCCTCCTCAGAATATGCAAGGGTAGAATGATCAGGCTCAGGCATGGAAGATGGACCAGTAAGGGGAGCAGATTCGTCATCAGACATGACTCTTCTTCTTGCTCGTGGACTACGAACCAACAAGCCTTCCTCCTTCTCCTCCTCATCTTCTAAGGTTTGAGTCCTATCCACTTTCCTTTTTGACGAAGAAAAATTTAAGATAATTTCTTGAGCCTTGGCCAAAGAGAGCTTTGAAGCAATTATAGCAGCAGCGGTGACACCACGAGCAGGAAACCCTAACAAACAAAAGGGATTAGAGCAGTTCAAAAAAGAGATAAAAGGGAAACGTAAAAAAAAATCTACCATGGGTTTTTACTTTCCAACCAAACCTTGCAGAAAGGTATTTTCAAGAACGTTCTTCCAAGATCAAGAATAATTTTTCTACCCGACCACGGAAACCGAAAATCTCCTCGACGGTTCCCATGGTTGCTGAATAAAGACAAAAACATTCATAGTACTGAACAAATATCAAGAATAAGGAAATAAGTGAGTAAACAAAAACTTACGTGCAAAGTTTCACTTCTCAGGGAAGGGTAAATTTTTCACCTACTAATCCATCTGTAGGGGCAGCAACAAACCTGGCATACCAACCTCTATCTTTATCATCATCAGGATTGACTAAAACTCTCTTACTCCTAGCCACAAGAATAAAGATTTCTTGGCGGAATAACTTGGGAGAGTAGAGGTGAATAAGATGATAAAAGGTAAAAGGAAGTGAAGCTAAGTTAGCCAAATATCCGAGGCATGCTACTGCTCTCCAGACGATAGGACCGATTTGTCCCAAACACACGTTAAAAAATTGACAAAACTCTATAATGACATGGTCGATGGAAGGCCTGAAACCCAAAGTAAAAGGGTAGGTATATACAAAAGAATAGCCTGCTTTGTAATAAGTTATCCTTTGATTTTCGTTGGGGACCAAGACCGGGAAATCAAATTTCCAATAACAGTCTCTACGCACAAGATAAATCAAACCCTCGGTAATTTGAGTAGGGTAAAGATCAGCGCGATCATGAGACGTCATGGAAGAAAGCTATTTTCTTATGACTTCACTATCATTTACGAAAGAAAATTCAGCGGGTACAATCTCATCTACCTTTGTTTCGCGAAGTGGTTTACTGGACTCTCTACTTTTAGAAGAAGATCTAGAAGCTCTAGCCCTAGAAGAAGATGGAGTAAGAATAACCCTAAAAGTTGGTGGGGGAGTAATGTTACGTTGAGAAGAAGAAGACCCTCTAGAAGGTGTTGGACCAAACTCCTTAATCTACCGCCCCTCCTGCTCCGGATTAGAGTAGAAAAAGGAGATAGTTCATCGATTATTATTACTTTTTTGGGGTCTGGGTTTAAAGAAGACATATTTGCAAGAAAGAAGGACTCGCAAGAAGCAAAAGAAAGTTAGAAGTTTTTCTTAGAAGCAAAGGCAAAAATGGGTATTTATACACGAAGGAAACCATCAAAAAATGGAAAGATACTGATGTGAAAGTCATTACTAAAACTGTCACTTTGTGACTGATGCAGCCGCAAAAATCCCTAAAGTGCGCTGATGAATTGCATAATCAATCTGGAATCACCACGTGGCACATGCATTTAATAGAAGTGACAAGCGAAGCAAACGTTCATAGACAGATGTAATGACATGAGTAGAATGGTGGCAAAAAACATTCCCGCCATAAATGTGTATCCACTTACCAAATATTCAATTGATAAATAAATGGTAAGTGGGGGGACTATATGTATTGGTAAAAAATAGACATTACACGTGTAATATCTTGGATAATAAAGCAGTATACGTGGAACAATGGAAGGGCGATAGCTGAATAAAAGCTTGGAAAGAGGTACGGAGCAAAGAGGTACGGGGTAAACACCCACGAGATAATTAGAAGTGGAACCTCCAGTCTAATCGAAAAGTTGGAGAGACACGGTCAGAATGAACCAGGACAAAATAAAGGCAGATTCATAGATCTTCAATCAATGAGCTAAACGTTACAGAATCTTCACGCAACAATTATGATTACCTATTGTAACGTTACATTAATGATATAAATATTCATTAATTCTCAATCATTAAGGAGAGTAGACGTTATATTAATAGATTCCCTATAAAAGGGAGTAAAATATCACGTGTATGGACACGTTCGAACCACTACCGAAATATACTTACTTTTATGCTATCTTGTTGCTTTCTTATTTACAAGTCTAAATCCTATTATTAGCTAATATCTTTAGTTATCAGTAGCTCGAATACTTCTTAAAATAGCTTTGACTAAGAATTCAATTCTTTGGTTAAACAAGAAATATCAAAGAAATCAGTCTTGCGTCAATATTTAATGCCACAATATCAACCTCAACCTTGAGCCAGTACTCAACAATTACCAAATTTCAGTAAAATAGGATAGAAGTTGCCCAACATAACAAATGGCGAAACTAAGCATGAACAATACGATTAAAGACTACAACAGTTACAAGAACAGGACTCACTCGCATGCTATGACTCGACAACAACACATAGGTACTCGTCACCTCACCTATACATTATACTCAACAACCAAACACGTACCAAATAGTCAAATAATACCTAATCCCTCAAGCCAAAGTTAGACACGACACTTACCTCGCTCCAAAGCCAAATTCAAAGCTCAACCACCACTTTTCCTATAGATTCCACCTCCAATCCACCCGTATCTAGTCATAATTAACTTACTAACATTAATTATTGCTAAAGAAATAGGTTTCAATACATAATTATAGGTTTCCCAAACTTTTCCCCAAAAAGTCAAAAACTGACCTCAGGCCCGCTTGGTCAAAAGTTGCGATTCGGACCAAAACTCATTCACCCATTCACCCCCGAGCCCGAATATATAATTAGTTTCGGAATTTGATCCCAAATCGAGGTCTAAATTCCTAAATTTGCAAAATCCCCAATTCTCCCAAAATCCCTAATTTCTACCATGAAAGAACAAGATTTAGGACTATGAATTCAATGGGTGATGATGGAAATTGAAGAAAACGAGTTAAAGAGTGCAAACCCATGATTTGGTGTTGAATTCCCTCTTCAAGAATCAGTTCTAGTAATGAAATTTGGGAAGAAGTCGCGATTTTGTTCTGTTTTAAAATCACTGCACAGGTCTTCATCGCGTTCGCGAAAGACTTGTCGCAATTGCAATGTACAGCTGTCAGAAATGCCTTCACATTCACGAAGAGTTTCACGCGTTCGCGATAGTCTGTCCCCCCTGACCTTCGTGTTCGCGAGCCTGGGCCCGCGTTCACGTAGAACAACTCGATGATTCCCAGCCCACCTACAATACACTACGCGTTCGTGTCTAGCTGGTCGCGTTCGCAAAGAGCAGACCCCCCAGTGCTCCGCATTCGCGACCAAAGCCTCGCATTCGCGTAGAACAAATTCATCCCCAGCCTAGCTTACACTTGACAATCGCGAGAGTGGCTTCGCGATCGCGAAGCACAAAATGGCAGCACACCAGAAACAGCAAAACACATAAGATTTTCTAATTGTAAATCATCCCGTAGCCTATCCGAAACTCACCCGAACCCTCGGGGCTCCAACCCAAACATGCACACAAGTCTAAAAATATCATACGGACTTATTCGTGCTATCAAATCGCCAAAATAACACCTACAAATTCAGCACTAAAACATATGAAATTCTCAAAAACACTTATCGAAGGTCCGAATCACGTCAAATCAGTTCCGTTTCTCACCAAATTTCACAGATAAGGTATATATATCATAACGGACCTGTACTGGGCTCCAAAACCAAAATACGGACCCGATGCCAACAAAATCAAACATTAACCAACTTCTTAAAACCATTATAATTTAAGTCTTTCAATTTTAATCACAAATTCATATCTCGACCCAGGGACCTCGGAATTGGATTGCGGGCATACGCCCAGGTCCCATATTTTACTACGGACCCACTGGGACCGTCAAAATATAGGTTCAGGTCCATTTACTCAAAATATTGACCGAAGTCAACTAAAATTACTTTTTAAGGCCAAAAATTATTATTTCTTCAATTTTCCACATAAAAGCTTTCCGAAAACACGCACGGACTGTGCACGCAAATCGAGGAGGATAAAATGAGATTTTTAAGGCTATAGAATGCATAATAGAATTCTAAAACATAAAATGACCTTTTAGGTCATCACACAAAATTACCTAGTTATAAGTTTCTTAGGATCAACAAAGAACTATTGAGTTCGAATCAATGTGAATACGCAAGAACTGCTGCTTTTCCTAATCATAGGAGAAACACAGGGCGAAAGAAGGAAAGAATGGAACTAGATAAATCATCGTCCAAATAAAAGTATCTTCAGTTATAAAGTTTATATTTCTAAGCAAAATTATACATATATATTTTATTTTCATTCTATTATAATACCAAGGAAAATAAATTTTTTTTTGTGGTAATGCTTCATTTTAATTATTTTCTACGCAGATTATTAAAGGAGATTATGGTAAATCAACTTTAACTATTAAAGGAGATTATGGTAAATTAACTTTAACTAAAAGTGTCAACACTTATAATATAGTATGATATGATATGATGATACTAGAAAGTCCTCTTTATTCCTGTTTTACCAAAAACGTGTAAAACGAACTAATAAAAGGACAGAGGGTAAATCCTAACCAAAGATAATTAACTCTAGATCAAAGAACATTAAGTAGGAAAAACCGGGAATGGTTATATTTATGAACCCGTCGAGATTATAAAAAATGTCAAGTGAAGATATTGGACTTACATTCTCAATGCTGCTATTCTACAATACGCTATAAAGAAGAACGAGAAAATGTCTCGTTGACAGCCTGATGGAGATTACAAAGGTTTGGAACATGTATTGAACCTTCTCTTGGGTTCCCCATGGATTCCCTTCAGAGAAGGTTCTTAAAAAAGAAGAAAAGAGAAAAAAATCCCCCCTATAATCATTCTCTTATCCTTTATATATACTAGATGTTCCCCCTGACCCAGCGGTCCTTAGCCAGGGTGCTTTATTCTGCTATCTATACTTTAGGTCGCCCTCCCTAGACGCCTTGGTGTGGGCCTCGCCGTAGAGGATTTTTGATGGTTCGACATCGGCCATGGTCAAGATGCTCGTCGTTACGGTGTCTTGCGTGCATCATCACGGCTTAACCACCTTCTTACAGTTCCCTTCTGATGCCTTTCTCGCGTGGTCAGATTTTGACCTATACAGTTAGTCCCTCCGCCTATTGGGGTCGCCTTGGGCGAGCACGAGGGGCGGACATCGTCGATTCGAAAAATTTGAGAAATCTGTATGTTTTAGTCGGGGGCGAGAACCTCTTAGCGGGGTGATGATGTGACGTTTCGAAAGCTTCATCAGACCAGTGTGTCAGTTAAAATGACATTAAGTTCGTTAGGTGTCATTATGGCACACGTTCGTCATATGTCGCATCATTTCCTGTGCCTCTCCCGTTATTTTTTTAAAAAGGTGGTGCTTCATTTCTCGAACCGGTGTATATATGTGTCTATAAATAAGAGAGTTTCTCATCCGAATGTAGCATTTCTCAAATCATTCACAAGTAGATCCTAAAAGCATTAACTTTTTTCACCAGTTCTTCATATTTCTTTTTTCCGCTGGCAATCCTTGTGGTTGTTACCCTTCCTTCCTTACATTTTGTCACAACCCCAAAACTAACCCGGTCGTGATGGCACCTATCGTGGAACTAGGAAAGCCTACACTCCTAATCACTTCGATTTTTATCAAAACATTATTTGAAAATTTTAATCTTTTTCATCAGAGAAACCGAAATAGAAAGTAAAATCAACCCGAAGTACCGTAAAACGAATCCCAACATCTAGTGTCACTAATTGATGAGCCAATACTACAACTATTCCCAAAGTTTAATAAGACAACTTTGTCTGTAAATAATCAATAAAATACACAAGGAAGATAGGCAAATAGACAGACAGGTCTGCGATCGCCAAGCAGCTACATCGTCCTCTCTGAGAATGATCTGCAGCCAAAATGATCAACTGGTACTACCATGGTCAGGGATACCTAGATCTGCACACAAGGTGCAGGGGGTAACGTGAGTCCACCAACTCAGTAACTAACAAGTCCAAACTGTAGGCTGAGAGGTAGTGACGGAGTAAACCTCCACAATTACAACATAACCAATATACCTAAATTTAGGCATGCTTTCAGTAAATTAGACAGCTCAAGGTGATAAGACCAGTGTGGTTCTGAGCAGTTTAACATATATAACTCAATGTATTCTACATGTCAATGCATCAGCAGTATGAAATGCACAATGTGCTCCCGCTCTCGAACTCGTCCACTCAGTATTGTATATGGCTTGCATGGCCCAGGAAAGATCCATCCCAGAATGTATACACATCAGATAGAAGTCACTCAGTACTGAGGAAGGCCGATCCAGCCCTATGGAGAAGATCCATCTCCAGATAATGATATATCTCACAACCACTCGGTACTGTATATGGCTCAACGGCCTATGGAAGATCCATCCCAGAATACGTATACACATCACTGACATCAATGACTCAGTACAGGGGAAAAACAGGCCAATCCAGCCTCGTGGAGAAAATCCATCTCCGAACATAAACACTTCGGACAAGATCCATCCCTCAATATCACTTCGGACAAGATCCATGTCCAGGGAAGATCCATCCCTCAAATATCACTACGCTCACTAGGGGTGTGTTACAGACTCCGGAGGGGCTTCTACAGCCCAAGCGCTATCATAAGCCACATCCAGGCATAATCAATATAATATGTTGCGGCGTGCAGCCCGATCCCATATCTGTCACTCAAATATCAGGCTCTCGGCCTCACTTAGTCATCACTCTCCAGTCTCGCTCACATGGGCTTATAATGCATGAACTAGCCCGAATCAATGATATAATGTCCAAAATCAAATATTACCGAGACTGAGACATGATATGATATGCTATGACAGGACTGAGTATATAATATCAATGAAATACATGAGATGACAGAAATAAATGACCACTCGGGTCTCAACAGTGTCGGCGCAAAACCTTAACATAATATCTAGCATGGTTTCTAGCATGTTTGCATTAAGACGACCGCTCGGGTCTCAACAGTATCAGCGTGAAGCCTACATAACATTTAGCATGATTTCTAGCATGTTTATATTTATCACATTGATAGAAGCACAATTATCATCAAGAAGAACCACTAAACTGCGTCATGGAATGAACCAGGTCACAAGTCTCACGGTACACGCCCGCACGTCCATCACTTGGCATGTCCGTCACTTGGCATGTCCGTCACCCAATTCTAATCACATAACACGTAGTTTGGGGTTTCGAACCCTCAGAACCAAGTTTAGAAGCGTTACTTACCTCAATCAAGCCAAAACTTTACTCCGCAATGACCTTGCCGCTCGACTCGGCCACAAATCGCCCTGAATCTAACCAAAATCAGCATTATATCATTAATATATGCTAAAGGAGAGAAGCCCAAATCAAAATTATCAAATTACATCACAAATCCCGAATTTGGCCAAACCCGACCCCCGGACCCACGTCTCGGAATTCGATGAGAATAAAAAACTAAAATCCTTACACTTTCACGAGTCCATACATACCAAATACATCAAAATCGGACGACAAATGACCCCTCAAATCCTTAAATCAAAGTCTCAAATTTCCAAGCCCTGACCCCTCAAATTATACCATTAAATCCCACAATTTCATGATTAAACAGTAGAAAAATCATCACAAACACAATATGAAGCCCAAGTAACTTACCCAATTGATAGCCTTCGATTTCCTCTTAAAATCATTGCTCAAAAGCTCCAAGCCGTCCAAAAATGGTGAAGAATGAGTGAAAATCCGCGAAGACATCCTTTTATACTTTCTGCCCAGCGATCACCGCACCTGCGGACCCGTACCTGCGGTCCCAGGTGCGCACCTGCAGTCCTCACTTAAAGGTCCAATTCTGCATCTGCACTCAAACCACCGCACCTGCGGGCTCGCAAATGCGGCTAAACTTCCGCATCTGTGATTCCTCACCAGCTGACCCATTTCCGCACCTGCGATGACCAAAACGCACCTGCAGTGCCCCAATAGAACCGCACCATATGTGCATATAACCAATGATCACAACTCCTCACAACACCGAAGGGTGACTCATATATCACTCCAGAATGCGAATAAGCTCAATGACAATTGAATGGTACATCCCTCAACAATAGAAATTCGGAGTCAACAATTCCATCCCGGTGCAAAACACACACCCATACTGGGCCTACCAATGAACCCTGAATCAACTCTGGTCATACACAATAGACAAATGACCCTCCGAAGGTCCATAATGACTGAATCACAACACACTAACCCCTGGCTAACCTTGGCTACGTCACTACAACCCTCAACTACGAAATCATCTCCTCATTCGAGTCCCTAGACTCAAAACCCTCCGAGCGCACAAATCACCATATCCGATCTCAACTTCGTCGCCTAAATGCCTAATAGTTCTCCAATATACGATCATACCACGAGGGATACCCCTACAATTTGTATGTGTTACAAGGCCAAATTTGAATGCCCGCAGCCGACCAATAAGGAGAGTATCGCCACACCAATGAAGTATCCATAAATCAAAACACCGTGCCTCTTCTAAAACTTATGTCTTCATCGAGCCATATCTAAAAGTAACACCATCTATCTGATCATCTGAGATCGCCCATGCTACCTATGAATTCAGAACCTTCATATTCATTCTTTCTCCTTGCCATGGTACTAAAATCCTCAACCCGAAATCACCACGCGAGACCCTAGCACAGAACCACATCGCTCTAAGGCTCATAAACCGCTGAATATCTCTTAAGCACCCCAAAGTACTACACCTCAAATACTTACTCTAAAGAGACTTCGATGAATTTAAGTTGTTTTCCCTTTCATGATACCGGAATGTAGAATCTATAATAACGTAGAAATGCCACAAGTCTTGACACCTCCCAATGAGAATCTCAGTTTCTACCCAAGCACACATCTTGAAGATTCCAAATTTTTATACATAAACCTTGGATCCATCAGAACCATTCTCGAAAGTCGCCCACTCTACGAAATTTTCAATTAAACTAATCAAACAGATCGAACAGTTTGTGCCCCCATTAACACACCAACACCCAAGGGAGTAACCCACACTCCTAAAATACCCAGCAAATTCCTGCTCCATACACATTACACCTTTTACTGATACAACTCAATCATTCAATAGGACGCATTTTTTCCATAGATTATAATACAACTCGTACCCAAAAATTTCCATTACTCGAGTCACTCTCAAACTCCACCTCTGCAGGTCATAACTGATTCACTAGAATACCTCGAACTGAAATCAACACAACACCCAATCGTGCACTAAATTATCATTATCATACTCCCCCACTTGGCTCAAAGCCATAGATCAAGACAAGCAATAACTCTCAATGCCCATATGCTATCACCGCCACAATACCGCAGTGAGATTCAACTAAATCCTCCATAAGCTCATATACAAACCATCTAATATGTCAAATCATCCGCAAATCTCGCATTCACTATTGAACTCATAACACAACATGAATATCCACTTCACTCCACAACTACACCACATGAGAGGTACTTCAATGTACTCACAGCTCGAGGCCATAGGCCAACTCAAGAAAGAAGTCAAACACTCAATGGTTCTTGCTACATCTCCAGCCAATTCTTTTTGTCACAGTCAAATGATATTAACACATCTCACCATAGAATAACACTCACCACATAGTCATATAGTCACAAAAATCCCACCAATAAGGACATAAACGGACATATAAGTTCCACATGCACGTGCTCGCACAATCGAAATCTCAGCACTCAAGCCACAGACAAAACCCGGCCTCAAGTCCTCCACACTGGCCCATATAAATATGCAAAATAAAATCACATAACGCACCTCATCCATGAAAACCACATGTCGTCAATGCACAACTGATACCGAGTGCTCACATGCGCATTCGAATACACAGAAGGAATTCAAAGAGTTACACTTTTGGCTGAATAGTGAACTCGCACGACAAGAATTCAAGAATGTGGGATTTTTCCTAAGGGTTCCGCAGCCTCTCAAAGATAAGTACAGACGTCTCCATACCGATCCACAAGACTCTACTAAACCTTTTCATGACTCGTGAGACTTATGTAACCAAGGATCTGATACCAACTTGTCACGACCCCAAAACCGACCCGGTCGTGATGGCGCCTATCGTGGAACTAGGCAAGCCTACACTCCTAATCACTTCAATTTTTATCAAAACATTATTTGAAAATTTTAATCTTTTTCATCAGAGAAACCGAAATAGAAAGTAAAATCAACCCGAAGTACCATAATAATGAATCCCAACATCTGGTGTCACTAAGTCATGAGCCAATACTACAAATGTTCCCAAAGTTTAATAAGACAACTTTGTCTAGAAATAATCAATAAAATACACAAGGAAGATAGGGAAACAGACAGGCGAGTCTGCGATCGCCAAGCAGCTACCTCGTACTCTCTGAGAATGATCTGCATCCAAAATGATCAACTGGCACTACCATGGCCAGCGATACCTAGATCTGCACACAAGGTGCAAGAGGTAACATGAGTACACCAACTCAGTAAGTAACAAGCCCAAACTGTGGGCTGAGAGGTAGTGACGGACTAGACCTCCACAATTACAACATAACCAATGTGCAGAAATTTAGGCATGCTTTCAGTAAATTAGACAGCTCAAGGTGATAAGACCAGTGCGGTTCTGAACAGTTAACATATATTAACTCAATGTATTCTACATGTCAATGCATCAGCAGTATGAAATGCACAATGTGCTCCCACTCTTGAATACTCTTCCACTCAGTACTGTATATGGCTCGCATGGCCCAGGTAAGATCCATCCCAGAATGGATACACATTAGACAGAAGTCACTCAATACTGAGGAAGGCCGATCCAGCCCTATGGAGAAGATCCATATCCATTAATGATATATCTCACAACCATTCGGTACTGTATATGGCTCGACGGCCCAGGGAAGATCCATCCTAGAATATGTATACACATCACTGACATCAATCGCTCAGTATCGGGGGAAAACAGGCCAATCCAGCCTCATGGAGAAAATCCATCTCCGAACATAAACACTTCGGACAAGATCCGTGTCCAGGGAAGATCCATCCCTCAATATCACTTCGGACAAGATCCATGTCCAGGGAAGATCCATCCCTCAAATATCACTTCGGACAAGATCCATGTCCAAGGAAGATACATCCTCAAATATCACTACGCTCACTAGGGGTTTGTTATAGACTCCAGAGGGGCTCCTACAGCCCAAGCGTTGTCATAAGACAGATCCAGGCATAATCAATATAACATGTTGCAGCGTGCAGCCCGATCCCATATCTGTCACTCAAATATCAAGCTCTCGGCTTTACTCGGTCATCACTCTCCAGTCTCGCTCACATGGGCTCACAATGCATGAACTAGCCCGAACCAATGATATAATATGCAAAAGCAACAATTACCGAGACTGAGACATGATATGATATGCTATGACAGGATTGAGTATATAATATCAATGAAATACATGAGATGACAGAAATAAATAACCACTCGGGTCTCAACAGTGTCGGCGAAAAGCCATAACATAATATCTAGTATGATTTATAGCATGTTTGCATTAAGACGACCGCTCGGGTCTCAACAGTATCGACGTGAATCCTTAACATAACATTTAGCATGATTTCTAGCATGTTTACATTTATCACATTATAGAAGCATAATTATCATCAAGAAGAACCACTAAACGGTGCCATGGAATGAACCAGGTCACAAGTCTCACGGTACACACCCAAACGCCTGTCACTTGGCATGTGCGTCACCCAATTCTAATCACGTAACACGTAGTTCGGGGTTTCGATCCCTCAGAACCAAGTTTGGAAGCGCTACTTACCTCAATCAAGCCAAAACTCTACTCCACAATGCCCTTGCCTCTCGACTCGGCCACAAATCGCCACGAATCTAAACAAAATCAGTATTATATCATTAATATATGCTAAAGGAGCGAAGCCCACATCAAAATTATCAAATTACATCACAAATCCCGAATTCGGCCAAACCCGACCCCCGGACCCACATCTCAGAATCCGATGAGAATCAAAAAACTAAAATCCTTACACTCTCACGTGTCCATACATACCAAATACATCAAAATCCGATGATAAATGACCCCTCAAATCCTTAAATTTTCTCAAATTTCCAAGCCCTAACACCTCAAATTATACCATTAAATCCCGTAATTTCATGATTGAACAGTAGAAAAATCATCACAAATAGAAGAATCAAGCCCAAGTAACTTACCCAATTGATAGCCTTCGATTTCCTCTTAAAATTACTGCTTAAAAATTCCAAGCCGTCAAAAAATGGTGAAGAATGAGTGAAAATCCGTGAAAGCATCCTTATATACTTTCTGCCCAGCGATCACCACACATGCGGAACGTTTCTCGCACCTACGGACCCACACCTGCAGTCCCAGGTGCGCACCTGCGGTCCTCACTTAAAGGTCCAATTCCACGTCTGCGCTCAAACCACCGCACCTGTGGGCTCGCAAGTGCGGCTAAACTTCCGCATCTGCGATGCCTCCCCATCTGACCCATTTCCGCACCTGCGATGACCAAAACGCACCTGCGGCCACCCTTACGCATCTGCGAAACACCATAACATAATACACCAGCAGCCTTTTCTTACTTGCAAACTCTCTGACGGCCATCCGAAATCATCCCGAGCCCCTCGGGGCCCCAACCAAAAATACCAACACCTCATATAACATCACCCGAACTAAGTCGAACCCTCAGAATACCCGAAACAATATCAAAACACCAAATTAATCCGTAATTCAAGCCTAAGGATTTCTAAACTTCCGAAAATTCCTCAACAATGTCGAAACCACCCAAACCATGTCCGAATGACGTGAAATTTTGCACACACATCACAAACGACACTACGAACCTTTTCCAACTTCTGAAATTCCATTTCGACCCCGATAGCTAATTTTCCACTGCCGACCGAAATTTGTTAAAAATCCAATTTCTCCAATTCAAGCCTAATTCTACTCCGGACCTCTGAAAAATATTCTGAACACGCTCCTAAGTCCCAAATCACCTAACGTAGCTATCTGAACCATAAAAACCAAATTTCGAGATCATTTACCTATAAGTCAACTTCCGGTTGACTTTTCCAACTAAATCAGCAACTTAAGAGACTATGTGTCTCATTTCTCTCCAAAATCACTCCGAACCCACACAAATCAACCCAACGCAACATAAAAGAGATGAACCATACAAGAATGAAGCAAAAATGGGGAAAACGGGGTTAAACTCTCGAAACGACCAATCAGGTCGTTACATTCTCCCCCACTTAAACATATGTCCGTCCTCGAACGTGTCCATAGTTGTTCCAAAAGCCATCAAATCGCCGAATAACCTTACCACGCGCATACTCGGGGGTGATCCCATGTCACCCTGTCCCGCATAGATCTGATAACACAACACATCTGAGATTTCTTCATCCAACCTAACCCATAAGCCTTAGAATCCAATTTCCACAGCTGGATTTTTTTTATAAGATCAGAATCACGCATCCACACACTGTGTAAATCTGAACACGCTGCATCAAGCCATATCTGAAACCCAAGATGTAATCACATGATATACCACATGACTCAAACACTCGTAGCGATAAGTCCTAATCACAATAGCTGCTCAAAACAACCCAATACCGATAAATAACCTCTGATCAAGCAAAACCTCATTCTAACACTTTAATATACTGCCAATGATGAAAGAAACACGCAGAAACCCATAACCATTCGTCGGATCAACAAGTGATGGAACTCTCTCTCTTCGATAGGAAATATTGCAAAATTTCTAAGCCAATCAGCGTCAATATCCTCCCCAATATGCCGCAACCAGATCCGATAACACCCATTCTAGGTTCGATGACCTCATCTCATCCAACACAACCACCCTAGTGACATGACATATATATACAATCTAAAGTCACAAATCGTGCGACCCGCACACCAATAAGCAACAGTCCAAATGTACTCAAATTATGGAAAAAATGACTCAAATGAGATAACTGTCCCGCAAGATCAACGGGTATCACCACAACGTTATGCTAAGAACGCCTCACACATCGTAGAAACAGAACACACGAATCTAACTCGAAGGATCATACCTCCACATAGATTCACTGCAATGAGCGACCTTATACAAACACTAATCCACATGAACTACTTCGAACCACCTTGCTTGAAATCAATAATCATGAGCAATTCGACATCAAGTACCCAGAGTGCATAGCCATAACCATGGGGAATCAGACGATACCATGCCACACGAACCCGAAAGAACATGACCAATACGCCTCAATCCCTCAATACCCAATTACTTACCTTACTCAAATCCCGTTATAAGCCCCAATAGAACCGCACCATATGTGCATATAACCAATGATCACAGCTCTTCGCAACACCGAAGGGTGACTCATAGATCACTCCAAAACACGATTAAGCTCAATGACAATTAAATGGTAAATCCCTCAACAATAGAAATTCAGATTCAACAATTCCGACCCGGTGCAGAACACACACTCATACTGGGCCTACCAATGGACCTTGAATCAACTTTGTTCATACATAATAGACAAATAACCCTCCAAAGGTCCATAATGACTAAATCACAACATACTAACCCCTGGCTAAACTTGGCTACGTCTCTATGGTCCTCAACTACGAAATCATCTCATCATTCGAGTCCCCAGACTCAAAACTCTCTGAGCACACAAATCACCATATCCGATCTCAACTTCGTCGCCTAAATGCCTAATACTTCCCCAATACACGATCATACCACGAGGGATACCCCTACAATCCATATGTGTTACTAGGCCAAATTTGAATGCCTGCAGTCGACCAACAAGGAGAGTACCACCACACCAATGAAGTATCCATAAATCAAAACACCGTGCCTCTTCTGAAACTTATGTCTTCATCGAGCCATACCTAAAAGTAACACCATCTATCTGATCAGCTGAGATTGCCCATGCTACCTACGAATTCAGAACCTTCATATTCATTCTTTCTCCTTTCCATAGTACCAAAATCCTCAACCCGAAATCACCACGCGAGACCCTAACACAGAACCACATCGCCCTAAGGCTCATAAACCGCTGAATATCTCTTAAGCACCCCCAAAGTACTACACCTCAAATACTTACTCTAAAGCGACTTTCGATGAATTTAAGTTGTTTTCCCTTTCATGATACCGGAATGTAGAATCCATTATAACGTAGAAATGCCACAAGTCTTGACACCTCCCAATGAGAATCTCAGTTTCTACCCAAGCACACATCTTGAAGATTCCAAATCAATATGCAAAACAAATCACATCTCGCACCTCATCCATGAAAATAACAAGTTGTCGATGCAAAACTAATACCGAGCGCTCACGTGCGCATTCGAATACACGAAAGGAATTCAAAGAGTTACACTTTTGGCTGAATAGTGAATTCGCACGACAAGAATTCAAGAATGTGGGATCTTTCCTAAGGGTTTCGCAACCTCTCGAAGATAAGTACAGACTCTCCGTACCGATCCGCAAGACTCTACTAAACCTACTCATGACTCGTGAGATCTATGTAACCTAGGCTCTGCTACTTGTCACGATCACAAAATCGACCCAGTCGTGATGGCGCCTATCGTGGAACTAGGTAAGCCTACACTCCTAATCACTTCGATTTTTATCAAAACATTATTTGAAAATTTTAATCTTTTTCATCAAAGAAACCGAACTAGAAAGTAAAATCAACCCGAAGTATCGTAAAAATAAATCCCAACATCTGGTGTCACTAAGTCATGAGCCAATACTACAACTGTTCCCAAAGTTTAATAAGACAACTTTGTCTGGAAATAATCAATAAAATACACAAGGAAGATATGGAAAGAGACAGGCTGGTCTGCGATCACCAAGTAGCTAACTCGTCCTCTCCGAGAACGATTTGCAGCCAAAATGATCAACTGGCACTACCATGGCCAGGGATACCTAGATCTGCACACAAGGTGCACGGGGTAACGTGAGTACACCAACTCAGTAAGTAACAATCCCAAACTATGGGGTTGAGAGGTAGTGACGGACTAAACCTCCACAATTACAACATAACCAATGTACAGAAATTTAGGCATGTATTCAGCAAATTAGACAGCTCAAGGTTATAAGACCAGTGCGGTTCTGAACAGTTTAACATATATAACTCAATGTATTCTACATGCCAATGCATCAGTAGTATGAAATGCACAATGTGCTCCCACTCTTGAATACTCGTCCACTCAATACTATATATGGATCACACGGCCCAGGGAAGATCCATCCCAGAATGTATACACATCAGACAGAAGTCAATCAGTACTGAGGAAGGCCGATCCAGCCCTATGGAGAAGATCCATCTCCAGACAATGATATATCTCACAACCACGTGATACTGTATATGGCTCGACGACCCAGGGAAGATCCATCCCAGAATACGTCTACACATCACTGATATCAATCGCTCAATACCGAGGAAAAACAGGCCAATCCAGCCACATTGAGAAAATCCATCTACGAACATAAACACTTCGGACAAGATCCATGTCCAGGGAAGATCCATCCCTCAATATCACTTCGGACAAGATCTATGTCCAAGGAAGATCCATCCCTCAAATATCACTTCGGACAAGATCTTTGTCCAGGGAAGATCCACCCCTCAAATATCAATGCACTCACTGGGAGTGTGTTACAGATTCCGGAGGGGCTCCTATAGCCCAAGCACTATCATAAGCCAGATCCAGGCATAATCAATATAACATGTTGCGGCGTGAAGCCCGATCCCATATTTGTCACTCAAATATCAGTCTCGCTCACATGGGCTCACAATGCATGAACTATCCCGAATCAATGATATAATATGCAAAATCAACAATTACCGAGACTGAGACATGATATGATGTGCTATGACAGGATTGAGTATATAATATCAATGAAATACATGAGATGACAGAAATAAATGAACACTCGGGTCTCAACAGTGTCGGCGCAAAGCCTTAACATAATATCTAGCATGGTTTCTAGCATGTTTGCATTAAGACGACCGCTCGGGTCTCAACAGTATCGGCGTGAAGCCTTAACATGACATTTAGCATGATTTCTAGCATGTTTACATTTATCACATTGATAGAAGCACAATTATCATCAAGAAGAACCACTAAACGATGCCATGGAATGAACCAGGTCACAAGTCTCATGGTGCACACCCGCACGCCCGTCACTTGGCATGTGCGTCACCCAATTCTAATCACATAACACGTAGTTCATGGTTTTGAACCCTCAGAACCAAGTTTGGAAGTGTTACTTACCTCAATCAAGCCAAAACTCTACTCCACAATGCCCTTGGCATTTGACTCGGCCACAAATCGCCCTGAATCTAACCAAAATCGATATTATATCATTAATATATGCTAAAGGAGCGAAGCCCACATCAAAATTATCAAATTACATCACAAATCCCGAATTCGGCCAAACCCGACCCCCCGGGGCCATGTTTCGGAATCCGATGAGAATCAAAAAAATAGATTCCTTACACTCTCACGAGTCCATATATACCAAATACATCAAAATTCGACGACAAATGACCCCTCAAATCCTTAAATCAAAGTCTCAACATTCCAAGCCCTAACCCCTCAAATTATACCATTAAATCCCACAATTTCATGATTAAATAGTAGAAAAATCATCACAAACACAAGAATGAAGCCCGAGTAACTTACTCAATTGATAGCCTTCGATTTCCTCTTAAAATCACTACTCAAAAGCTCCAAGCCATTCAAAAATGGTGAAGAATAAGTGAAAATCCGCGAAGGCATCCTTTTATACTTTCTGCCCAGTGATCACCGCACCTGCGGAACATTTCTCTCACTTGTGGACCCGCACCTGCGGTCCCAGGTGCGCACCTGCGGTCCTCACTTAACGGTCCAATTCTGCGTCTGCGCTCAAACCACCGCACCTGCGAGCTCGCAGGTGCGGCTAAACTTCCGCATCGGTGATGCCTCCCCAGCTGACCCATTTTCGCACCTGCAATGACCAAAACGCACCTGCGGTGACCCTTCCGTATCTGCGAAATACCAGAACAAAATACATCAACAGCCTTTTCTTACTTACAAACTCTCCGACGGCCATCCGAAATCATCTTGAGCCCCTCGGGGCCCCACCCAAAAATACCAACACCTCATATAACATCACCAGAACTAAGTCGAACCCTTGGAATACCATAAACAACATCAAAACACCAAATTATTCCATAATTCAAGCCTAAGGAATTCTAAACTTTCGAAAATTCTCCAACGATGTCGAAACCACCCAAATCATGTCTGAATGACCTGAAGTTTTGCATATACATCACAAACGACACTACGAACCTATTCCAAATTCTGGAATTCCATTCCGACCCCGATAGCTAATTTTCCACTGCCGACTGGAATTTGTCAAAAATCCAATTTCGTTAATTCAAGCCTAATTCTACCACGGACCTCCGTAAAATATTCCGAACACGCTCCTAAGTCCCAAATCACCTAACGAAGCTATCCAAACCATAAAAACCAAATTTCGAGATCATTTACCTATAAGTCAAATTTCGATTGACTTTTCCAACTAAATCACCAACTTAAGAGACTATGTGTCTCATTTCTCTCCACAATCACTCCGAACCCGCACCAATCAACCCAACACAACATAAAAGAGCTGAAACATACAAGAATGAAGTTGAAATGGGAAAAACGGAAATTAAACTCTCGGAACGATCGATCGGGTCGTTACACATTCACGATATGTATAATTGCTTAAAGTGATGGCCAGTACTTTTTCTAATCCTGGACGAGGCAACGGTGCCAGAAAATATCGTGCCTCTCCTCGAAGAGGGAGTGATTTTGGCGAAGGACGAGATTTTCCGACGGTGGATGAGGTGGTGCCCCACCTTGGGAAGGCAAGGACTGACTTTAACAACATTGTCGAAGATGATCCTGAACCCGTGCTTTCTACGATGGATGCCGCGTCGCTCACATTCAAAGTCAAATGGAGAATCCCTGAGCATATCGAACTCGTTACGGCAGGAGGCGATATAGTAAACATACACCGCTCAGAGTACTGTGCGTTCTACGCATACCCTTTTATTATTGGGTACACACTTCCCCTTCCCTCACTAGCGGCAGACTTCTACCGTTTCTACGAGGTGTGTCCGGCTCAGCTTACCCCGTACACATACAAACTCTTCTTAATGCTCATCAAGTATGTGGAGTTAGACGACCGAGGGGTTTCCCTTTAACACTTGGTCATCTCTTTGTCCCCAGCTTTCATAGGGGCACCATGCTACATCTTCATCACCGAGGTACTAAGAACCTGGTGATTGGAATGGACGACAAAAACAATCGCCGCTTCTGGGAGAGCTTCTTTTACATCCGCACGGAACACGTGGTGTCTAACCCCTCCCGGTTCCCTGAGACATGGAATTTTGCTCGTAGGTCTTTCTTTCCTTTTCCTCTTTCACTATGCTGATCGGTCATTTTCATCTAGTGATCTTGTTGATTGATTATTTTTCTTGTGTTGTTGCAGCCGAGTGGTTACCCCCTCCGCAAGTTAATCATATTCGTAGGTGGGTGAGCTCGGTTCTGCCTCATACTGCCGGTAAGTCTCCTCATCTTGGCCTTAGTCATTTTACCTTTCGCCCAGTATTTTCCTTTGCCTTACTTTTTTGCTCGGGTGTGTGTCATGTTGACAGGTCATAGAGGAGCAAGAAGAGCGAGGGCTTCCGCTCTTGCTTTCCGTCAATCGGCTTCCTCTGATAGGATCGTACTTGGGGCAGCTGTGGATGAGAGTGCTCGAAATCAGGCTATTTTGCAGATTGAGTCTGCGTCCAGATCTGGTCGTACCGAGGTTGCTCCTCAGTCAGATTCTTCGACCTCCACGGTTCATTTGGCGGCGAACCCTCTCGTGGGGTTGGCGAAGAGGCCCCGTCGAAGAGGTAGAGGATAACGTCAGAGGAGACGTCTTTGATTATCGCACCCTTGAGGGTTGATCCTGTCTCGGTGGCACCTTAAATCAGGAGAGACGTCGCCCTGGGAGTGGAAGTGATGCCCGGTTCGGGCACGGAAGGGGTCGTTGTGGCATCAGGGCAGATTTCGGCGGCTGCCACAATTATTCTGAGTGGACCCTCAACATCTCAGCAGGCTCGCACCTCTTCTCCGGCTGGCGAGAGGTTTAAGAGTGTGGTGATGGACGACTATGAGTTCGATTCGGAAATTTACCCTGAGGATATGAGAATGCTCGAAGAAGGATTTACCATGGTCCATGTGACGGCGGGTGGTCCTTCCCGTGTGCTCGAAATCCCGTTGGACCTTAACCTGTTGGAGGATACGATTGATTTGGTGCTGCAATTTGACCTTCTATGCTCCACTGCCGAAAGCAGGTCTCTTCAGGAGATTAGCGACTCTGGCTTGTCACACGGTGTGGCCGGGATGTCCTTGAGGGTGAGTTTCCTGTATTTACTTTCTTTGCTTTGTGTCTATCGTCGTGTCTTTCCTTTTCGCTGATTCTTCATCTCTCTTTTTTTACTTCAGACTAACATGTTGGAGATTGAGAGCGCTCGTCGGGCCGAGACGCGGGCCGAAGTCTTTTTGAAGATGACCTCAAAATACCGCCAGTATTGCAACAGGTGCCGAGAGATGCACATGCAGCTTAGAGCGGGTGGAGATACTCGGTCTCTCAGGGAGGAGTTGGAGAAGAAGGATGAGGACTTGGTGCGGTCTATCCGCAGATATAGTGAGCTTGAGGGGCTGCTTAGGGTTAATGATGAGGAGCTCAAGATGCGCAAGGGTGTTGCGGTAGAGTGCGAAGACCTTCAGGCGAAGGTGTCATCCTTGCGAGTCGAGCTCGAGCAGAATGCCACTAGAGTTGCCAATCTAAGTTCAGAGTGGACCGAAAAGGCGGACGACTTGGAGATGAAGGTGGTTGAGTTAGAGAGGGTCGAGGGGGCTCGGGTGGCAGCCGTGGAGAAGGCGGTGGCGCTGGAAGACACTGTGTGCGTCCTCAGGTCTGAACGAGAGGTTGAGAGGGAGACGGCCACAATGAGGGATGCTTGAAGAGCGGATCGGCGAGCTTGAGAGGGATGCCTCGAGCCTAGGTGACAAAGTGGCGGCTATTGAAGCCGAGAAGGCGCAATTATTGGCTCACGCCCCCCCCCCCCAGAATCCGCCTTTGTTGCTGTCCCCCTCCGCTTGTATGAGATGTGTCTCCATGCTGAGGCCCAACGATATGTATATAAGAATTTATGGGTGACGGTGAATGTCACTAAGGCCGCCTTTGAGGATGCTCGCGTGAAGGCGCACGAGGCTCGCCTCGCCTATGTCTATGATCCCATAACACCAGAGGCCAACGTGAGTGCTGAGGTTGAAGAAGGGCTTTCTTCCGATGACAGTGGTGCTGGCGGGGATGATGGAAGAGACGCGACAGAGTGAAGTTTTGTAGTCTTTTGGTACTTTGGGGGGGGGGCGCTGTTTTGACCTCTTGTAAGACGTTGTGAGTATGTAAATTTTGAATAAGATTTTGCTTTTGGTTGTACGTCCCTGACTCTTTTTTTTTCTTTTCCCTTTTGAGAAAAAACTTCAGACTTTTTCGTGCTGAGTCCCTGTTTCACTTGGGGATTTGGTGGGATCAACCCTTACTTTATTCAAGCGAGGTCGAATGTAAAGTAATTCGAGCAAGGTCGAATGTAAGTAATTTGAGCGAGGTCGAATGTAAAGTAATACGAGTGAGGTCGAATGTAAAGTAATTCGAGCTAGCTCGAATGTGAAGTAATTAGAGCGAGGTCGAATGTAAAGTAATTCGAGCGAGTTCGAATTGTAAATTAATTCGAGCGGGTTGAATTTCATTTTGGCGACTCGAGCGAGGTCGAGTTTTACTTTGGCGACTCGAGCGAGATCGAGTTTTACTTTGGCAACTCGAGTGAGGTTGAGTTTTTTCTTTATTCGGGAAGGATCGAATTTCATTTTGTTGACTCGAGCGAGGTCTAGTTTTTTCTTTGGCGATTCGTTGAGTGGTGTAAGAACATCACGTGCTACTTTGCTTTTTATTGGAGAGTTTCATGTGTTACAGTTCATGCACGTATTGAGGTGAGTCCTAGTCTATATAGTCCCTTCATCGCTCGGCCTGGAGAGGTCGTCAACAGAGCGGGTGATGAATTCGCTGATCAGAGGTTCAGATGTGATTTGATGTGTATGGTCGGGTGAGTTGGTGTTTCATCGCCAGGGCGAGAACATGGGCGAGCTCTTGGTACCCACGTCCTTCTTGTGTTGGGGCATTTTGAGCTTGCCGCACAGTCCCCTGCTTATGGAGATTGTTTCTTAATGAAGTCGGTTTGTTCTAAGCCGTTTATCTACTATTTGCACTACGGTATGGTGGGGGGGTTCTTCCCGGTTTGCCCTGCTGCTGTAGGGGGATTTAGAGCCGGTATGTCGGTTGGCCTTGGCTCGCATACTCGAGGGTAGGCGTCCCTGCTCTTAGTTTCACCTTTTTTTTTGTAAAAGTGATAGCGAGTTAAAGGTATAAGGAATCATTCGTTACGTTGGTTGGCTGGTTAGCTGATGAATGAGGGAGATTGTTCATGTTTCCTTCACCGGTTGCACTCTTTAGACCTGATGTCGGCTTCATATCCAGCCTCTCCATTATTTGAGATTGAGCATCCCGTGGATGGACGGTTCGCTCCTCCCGTTAGGACCTCGAGTTCGAGTCCCGGTTTGTTTCAGTCCCGGACGCGCCAAGGTAAAAGTAACATCAGTTATACCACAGACGCATAGATGAAGAGCATTTTAACAGTAAGTTATACAATAAGCATCGTCCCATATAGTAAGAGATGAAGATGGTATGTGCGGGGTGCTAACCTGGAAGTGATATTACGGGTGCGCTTGATGTGCAATAGCCACAGCTCCACTATAGTGGCTCACGCTTGCAATGCGCCACAGTTGTTGACATGATGCAACGTAGGCGTTGCGTATAAGCCCGACGTAGCTCCGGTTTCACGTAAGGATTTATCCTTGGTTTGGCGGATTTAGAGGGAACTAAGGCTTTGGCTAGAAAATCCCCACAGACGGCGCCAAACTGTTTTACCAAAAAAGTGTTAACCTTTTTTTAAAATGAATTAATAAAAGGACAGGGGGTAAATCCTAACCAAAGATAATTAATTCTAGATCAAAGAACATCAAGTAGGAAAAATCAGGAATGGTTATATTTATGAACCCGTCGAGATTATAAAAAATGTCAAGTGAAGATAATGGACTTACATTCTCAATGTTGTTATTCTACAATATGCTATAAACAAGAACGAGAAAATGTCTCGTTGACAGCCACGGATTATGTCTTATTAATTTCATGATGGAGATTACAAAGGTTTGGAACAATGTATGGAACCTTCTCTTGGGTTCCCTATGGATTCCCTTCAGAGAAGTTCTTAAAGAAGAAGAAAAGAGAAAAAAGCCCCTCTACTATCATTCTCTTATCCTGAATATATACTAAATGTTCCCCCTGATATAGGGGTCCTTAGCCAGGATGCTTTATTATGCTATCTATACTTTAGGTCGGCCTCCCTAGACGCCTTGGCTTGGGCCTCGCCGTAGAGGCTTTCTGATGGTTCGACATCGGCCATGGCCGAGATGCTCATTGTTACGGTATCTTGCATGCATCATCACAGCTTAACCACCTTTTTATCGTTCCCTTCTGATGCCTTTCTCGCGTGGTCAGATTTTGACCCATACAATTCCCTCTCTCTCTATATTTCTCCCCTTCTAAATAAACATTATTTTTTAAATCTCTATAAGAGATAAAAAGAAGAAGACCCTATATTTGATAATTGATTAATTGGGAGGAAAAAATTGCTTTTGGGAAGAAGCAGAAGCAGTTTCTGAGAAGTAGAAAAAAATAGCTTCTTCCCAAAGCAGAAGCAGAAGCAGTTTTAACTTTTCTTCTTACCAAATATATCCTTAACAAAATATAGTATATACCAAAATAACCGTTGAACCCAATACTGAGGATATTGATGTATAAATATTTTTATTATTTTTAGGATAGCTTTCTAATATATAGTGACTTTAGGGTGAATGCTTTTATATTTATTGAATGATTTTTAATATATTTAACTTATATTAAGATAATTAAGTACTTTTAGATTTTATTCTTATATTTTACTTAAATAAAAGGAAAAAATTTAATATATAGTGACGTTATAGGATAGCTTTCTAATATATAGTGACTTTAGGGTGAATGCTTTTATATTTATTGAATGATTTTTAATATATTTAACTTATATTAAGATAATTAAGTACTTTTAGATTTTATTCTTATATTTTACTTAAATAAAAGGAAAAAATTTAATATATAGTGACTTTATAGGATAGCTTTCTAATAAATAGTGACTTTAGGGTGAATGCTTTTATATTTATTGAATGATTTTTAATATATTTAACTTATATTAAGATAATTAAGTACTTTTAAATTTTATTTTTATATTTTACTTAAATAAAAGGAAAAAATTTAATATATAGTGACTTTAGGGTGAATGCTTTTATATTTATTGAATGATTTTT
Organism: Nicotiana knightiana; assembly: GCA_005239525.1. NCBI lineage: Eukaryota > Viridiplantae > Streptophyta > Magnoliopsida > Solanales > Solanaceae > Nicotiana > Nicotiana knightiana. The sequence goes on from ML423986.1 coordinate 46,069, forward strand.
AATATATTTAACTTATATTAAGATAATTAAGTACTTTTAAATTTTATTTTTATATTTTACTTAAATAAAAGGAAAAGATTTAATTATTGCTTGTAATAGCAAATTTTTTAAGATTATTTATTTACTTATAATATTAACTATTAAGTAAATCTATTCATGTCCTTATACGTAATTTGATACTTAAAAGTACTTTTTGAAAAGTTTGGTCAAACACAAACTGTTGCTCAAAAGTGCTTTTTAGAGTCACTGGCCAAACACAAACTGCTTCTCTCCAAAAGTACGTTTTTCAAAAGGACTTTTGAAAAAAATACTTCTAAAAAAAAGCTAATTTCTCCCGCTTGGCTAAACAGGCTAAGAATCAGAAAAATGTAGCTTCTCTCCAAAAGTACTTTTCTGAGAAACAGTTTTGAAAAAAATACACTTAGAAGCAGTTTTCAAAAACTTGACCAAACATTAATTACTGCTCAAAAGTGCTTTTCAAATTAATTAGCCAAACATAAAGTGATTCTCACCAAAAGTATTTTTTTGAAAAGCACTTTTGAAAAAAACACTTCTCAAAATAAGTAAATTTTAGAAGTTGGGCCAAACAGGCTAATAGTAATCTACGATACATTATTACTAGCATAACAACAAAATCGAATTGATGTCCTCTATGAGTTGCAAGCAGGGGCAAAGCTATGTGTGGTTAAGAATGGTTAATTGAATACCCTTTACCGTAAGATTATACTGTGTAAGAATACTTGTTATTAATAAAATAAATAAATCAAGAAGGAAAACCAAACTCATAAATTTAAGTCACATGAACATAAGCTCCACATTTTGTGTTTGACAAAGAAGATATTAAATATTACTGCAGATTACAATCAATCCTTTTTTGCCCTGCAGCTTCGGATTAAAAAAAAAGAACGAAAAATTTACATGCACTCAATATTTTAAAAGACATGTGTCTTTTACATCCGCATTTGTATGTATTCTTACTTAAATTTATTAGCGTTAAAGTTAAATTTTTTGATTTGTTGTAAACATGGCGTTTCAGGTAAATATCTATCCTGGGCACTCCCACAAGAATGGATCCTCGAGCCGGAATACAGTAGTGTCAGCTCCAACCAGCTGCTGCCACGTGGACATTGTGCACCAATAACGGTCATTTTGATCCACCCCATCAACGGCAAGATCAGGTAAATCAAAAAATGTGTCATCATCCTCTCTTGACAAAGAACTTGGTAAGTCTTGTTGGGTGTTTTCTAAGAATAAATTTGTTGACGAATGACAATTTAGTAATTCAACTCGGCTCGGCTCCGCTCGTATTTCTTCATTATCGTCGGGAAATGTGATGGCGGCGGCTTTTGCTGCCGCAGTTTGGATGTCCTTAGGAGAAGCGGAAGCGGGGCGGGGGAGTTGATGAGCCAAATGAGGAAAATTAAGGTAAGCCGAGTCACCTTTGATGGTTAAAGCCGCGACGTCGTGAGCCCGAGCCGCCATTTGAGCCGTTGGATAAGTACCTAACCATATTCTTGATTTTTTTCTTGGCTCTCTAATTTCGGACACCCATTTACCCCAACTCCTTTTACGTACTCCTCTATAAGTTGGGTGCTTTTCTTCCTCATTTTTCTTCCTTGTCTTCTTATCTTCACCAATATTCTCATTAATTTGGATGAGTTCTTGAACTTTCTTTGACCTTTTCTTCGAGTCGTAATCATTTCGAGTAAGCTCATTGCTCGAGGAGAAAGAAGAGGAAGATGATGACGACGACGATAATGTTGTGTTTGAAGGAGAATTCAAGACATTACAAGAAATATTAGAGAAGAAATCGTGACGACGATAATTGGCTCGAATTTCAAGGTTGATTATTTGTTCTTGATTTTTCATGCTTTTTTTTTTTGGGCTAAAGTGGCTAGTTGATTGTCTTTCTTTGTAAAGTTGTTGGAATAGTAGCAAGTAAAGAAAGTGGGAAGGAAAATGTATTAAGACAGAAATTGAATATGTTAGTTTGGCTACTATGGTCCTTTGATAAAGTGTTGTGTTCATTTAAATAAAGGAAAAGGAAAGGGGAGGAAAGAAAATAAATATGAAAGGGATCTTAGGACGCAAGGGTGTCTACAGTTCAGTTATTTTGGTACATATATTTCTTTTTTCCCTTTTTTTTGGGTGGAATAATGAAAATGTGAAAAGAAGTGGTGAAATCTTCACTTTCATGTTGCATATAGCAACCAGAGAAAATTGCCATAATCAACAACCATGTAAATTGACATATTATTACCATAGTTGGTTCGTCGGTGATTCAGTCCATTCTTTCTAAATTATACATGGGGATGAGAAAGGGGGACTTGTGACGTACATGACTCATGACGCAGGGCGGGACAAAAAGGGCTGACTTCTAAGTTAGTTTTCAAAAAATGAATGCACATGATAACTTGGACGAATTTCACATCATAATGAAAGAGGAAAATAAATAGTTATATAAGATATAATATAAATTCACAAGGTAACACGTACTTTTTGGTTGGACGTGCGTAGCCCAAGGAACTTATCTATGAGGTCTGTTGGACTAAAACGGACAATGCATGCCATAATTTTGGGATATAGAGGGTGTTTGGATTGACGTTTAAGCTGGACAAATCAGTTTTTAAATTCTTTCTAGCTTTTTTTAGTATTTGGCAAAATAAAGAAGTGCTTAAAATAAGTTTAAAATTGCTTAAAACAAGCCAAAAGCAAGAAGCTGGGCAATCCCAACTTATTACTTTTTGGCGTAAAAGCTATTTCGGCTGAAAAGTCACTTTTTTAAGTCAATCCAAACGGGCTCATAGCATGACGGGAGAAGGGGATTACACGGTGGAAAATTGGTTCTCTACTAATAAAGTGGAACAATAGGTAAGAAAAAAAGAACTGAAATTTTCATTAATCACTAACTTTTTACTGAACATTAAAAAGTTCAAGTAGGGGTGTTCAAATCGAACCGAAAAACTGCATCAAACCAAAAAACCAAATCAAATCGGAAAAAAAATCTGAACCAAACCGACATATAAATATATATTTTCAAGACTTTATATTGAATTTTCTTTAAAAAAAAAATTGAAATATTTGCGATCCTCTCATGTGTTAACCTAGAAAGCGTACATTAACGAAAATTATTGTTAGACGACTAAGAAAATAACTATAATGTATTACCAAAAAAATTCTCCTATTAGAATATTTTAATAGATTATATGTTTGTCAATTTTTTCAATATTTACTAAACATATATCACTTATAAAAACTTTATCTATAACTTTAACAAAGTAAGATTGGAATAATTGTCATGTATCAAAGAAAAAACGAAAATCCGAAAAACCCGACACAATCGAACTAATCCAAACTGATATAATTGATTGGTTTTGATAAAAACCGAACCAACCCGGTCTATGTACCCTAATGACAAGCTTGAAAATGGAGTGATATTTTACTGTTAATTAGACTATTGTCTTTTTATCTTATTAAATGGGTTTTGTTGATATGTCTTCTTCCAGTTGTCCTAATTCCTGAATTTCTGCATTGGCTTCAACTTGCCGTAATTCAAGTACCCAAACTCTTCAAGAAAAATTAAATTAAAGAAATTCCCAGACTATCTTAATACCAGTTGAGTCTTTTTGGTACGACAAAAATCATATTTCAATAAAAAAATGTTTTCATGCAAACATGTTTTTTCATAAAAAATATTCTCGTGAAAAATATTTTTTAGTTTTTGGATGGTAAATAAAAATTTGCCTTCGAAATATTTACAATATTAACAAATCACAAGGTGTTATGATGAACTTTATAGTACAAAAATTGTAATAATAATGTCTGAATATTAGTCGAAGCAAGTAATATGGAGTTTAAAAGTCCAAATAGTTTAAAAAAATAATTTTCGTCGATCGATCAGTGAGGAAATTAACTGTCCCCCATTTGATAAAAGTATTTTCCTTAATATTTTCTAGCAACCAAATATTAGAAAATTTGAAAATGACTTCTATCGTACCAAATAACATTTACAAAATCACTTTTTAATTTTCTGTGTACTTAAAAAAAGCTTTAAATATAAATTCAAGAAACATCACAAACAGTGTAGATAAATTATAAAAAACAGTGAAATCTTAGTAAGTTGACCAATAAAAAATAATTATAAGAAAACAAAAGGATGAAGTAACTAGTTAGCATTATTGAGGAACAAATCTCTTCCACGTTGCTATCATTTGTTTTTTTTTTTAAATGTGAGCTTTTTGTAATAAAGGGAAACGACAATAAACTGAACGCAAATAGACATGACCTTAGATTGACAGTGTATTTCTAGAAATGTAAAATCAATTAATTTTAGAATTTAGAATAAATATTTTTAAGTCCTAAAAAATTAAAATTTGTTATGAACAATAAAAGAAGAGAAACAATATTGTAGAGAAAAAGAGAGAGGAAATTCTTATTGAATTTTGGGATGATTTACAATGGGGTAAGACCTCTCTATTTCTAGGAGGAAAATGACTTAGCCACAAAGTAGAACTCTCTAAAAGATAGACATTCACTCTAAATAGAGTTCTATTTATAACACTCCCCCTTGAATGTCTATTCAACAAATAATGTGCCTCGTTAAAACCTTAACTAAAATAAAACCCAATGGAAAAAAAATCTAGAAAAGGAAAAAGAGTACACATGTTTAGAAATGCGCATTTTTGTTGCCTCGTTAAAAACCTCGCAAGGAAAACCCAGTGGGACAAAACCTTGTAAGGGAAAAAGAGTGCAACGCTCATTAACTCCCCTGATGAGAGCATCAATTCACATCCTTGAGTCTTCGCATCCCAATCTTGTGTATTTGTTTCTTGAAGCTTGACATCAGATTTGGTGAACAAATCAGCCATATTATCACTTGAATGAATATGTTCCACCTTGAAATCATCATTCTTGTATATATATAATGTCTTCATATAATGTCGTGGAATAGCCTTTTCAGTGTCTCCATAGAGGGAAAAATTTCCGCTATCACATTATCATGGTTATAGTTATAGCAAGATACATATGTGCACAAATTGCACGTAGGATGTAGTACTTCATGACCAAGAATTGTATATGCTTTAAGCAATATCCTTCAAGAATTGCATATAAGTCATATAATAGACTTTAATTAGATTCATATCAAGTTTTCATGTCATACTAGACAAATAAGATATCGAAAACTGATTGCACATATCATTGACTTTATATTTTCAAGTGTTTGAACTGCAGGTCCAAATACTTGTCTTTCATATGAAACCAATTCTATTCGAATTGTGTCTCTTCTATTTGGCCAATATTTTTGTGTCAGTATTCGACAAACTTAAGATCCTCATCTATACTTAGCGCTATGATAGATGTCGTCGACGAACATTTTATATCGGTTCCAATTTTTTTTTTTCATAAAGACATAACATAGAGATCTCTTCATTTATATTTTCAGGTACCTGAACCTCTCTTGAGATTTTATGAAGTGTTATGTCATATGATCTTCTAGATCACTTGCTCCTTTATTATGATCATTTTGATCATGTGCTCATCTTCTTTATCAAGAAGTTTATTTGAAACCGATCTGTCTATATGCTTTAAGCGTGCCATAGACATTGTCCTTCTAGGACTTATTCTAAATATGAGCATTTTCCGTGAGAATATAGTTACTTTCTTTAGGTCAGCAAATGCGCCTGGCATGCTTTGCAATAGATTGC
>ML423992.1:0-23202 GCA_005239525.1 Nicotiana knightiana
TACTTCTTTAAGCACAATTACATTAAGAGTCACCATATATATTTTTCTTTCATAATAACACAATCGTTTATTTTCTATTTTTTTTTCTTTTCTTCTTTTTTGTTTTTTTTTTCTCAGGTGACTCTTACTTTTCAAAACAGTGCACCTTTCTCCTTATTTCAGTTATTCCCCTCAAAAACCAACCTACCACCCCACACTTTAACTTTTCCATATTTTATCACATTTTCAGTGCTTGAGGTGACAAGGTTCAAATATAAGATCGATTCAAACAAAGGGGATATGGCTTGTAATGTGGTTGCCAAAGAAACAGGATTATAGGCTTAACAGGGTTAACTACGATACATAACAATTATGTAAAATGTAAGGCATATAACATGTTAAACTATGAATTCTAGCCTCGCATCACTAGGGTTTTGATTTCTAATAGGGTTTCTGCAAAATTATTTTCAACGTTTAAGTATTTTTCAACTCTAGTTTTCTTCTTTGTTTCTTCGACTGATTTTACTTGACTTTCATAGATCGGACTTGCTCGAGGCCTCAAATCACACCCGAGGCCCCCGGGACCCCGTCCAATTATACCAACCTGTTCCAAAACATAAATCAGACTTGCTCGAGGCCTCAAATCACATCAAACAACGCCGAAATGACGAATCACACCCTAATTCAATCTTTATGAACTTAGAACTTTCCAACTTCTACATTCGATGCCGAAACCCGTCAAATCACGTCCGATTGACCCCAAATTTTGCACACAAGTCATATTCGACATTACGGACCTACTCCAACTTCCGGAATTATATTCTGACCTCGATACCAAAATTTCCAGTTTCGGTCGGATTTCTCAGAAACCTTTAAATTTCTATCTTTAGCCAAATGACTTCAAAATAACCTACGGACATCCGAATTCACTTCCGATCGCGCTCCCAACTCTAGAATCACCATACAGAGCTATTCCCAGGCTCGGAATCCCAAACGGATATCAATATCACTGAAATGCGCTTCAAGCCAAACTTAGGAAATTTCTTCAAAAAAATGCTGACTTCCACAATATACGCCAAAACGCTCCCGGGTTATCCAAAGCCCGATCCGGACATACGCCCAAGTCCGAAATCATCATACGAACCTGTAGGAACCTTCAAACCCCGATTCAGAGGTCGTTTACTCAAAATTCTAATCTTGGTCGATTCTTCCAACTTAAGCCTTCCGGAATGAGAATTTTCCTTTCAATTTGACTCCGAACTTCCCGAAATTCAACTTCGGCCATGCCCACGAGTCATAATACCTGAAATGGAGCTGCTCATGACTTCAAACTGCTGAACGACACACTAGAGCCCAAAATGACCGGCCGGGTCGTTACATTCTCCCCCACTTAAATAGATGTTCATCCCTGAACGTGCCAAGAACTGCTCTGGAGTTATGTGAAATCACTATTTAACACATCGCGCACCTGCCCATTCTACCACAACCCAGCTGAGTACATTAGCTTGCTCAAACCTGAGGATTTCTTCTTTTATCCATATAATAGGCTCAGAATCCAGTTCCAACACCTGAAATTTCTCTGCCAGGCCTAGTTCCAATATATAAACATCGTATCAACTACCACACAATATACCAGAACATGATTGCATACGTTTGCTGAATTAGCGCCATGCACCGCATAATTCATCATCTGACCACAATGACACTCCCTGAACCTTAATAGCCAAAATTACATGAATCTGATACTCCCAATGCACCTTATGATATATATATACATTCTGCTATAATGCTGGCGATACCACTTAGGGGCCTTATCTGGTGATCTGGGCTCAACAGAGGAGATGTGTAGAAATTTCTAACCAATTGCAGAGTTAACCAAACATTGAATCCTTCCTCTTGACTAAAACCACCATTTCATTACAAACCAATAAGGGAAACTGTCCTTCAATGTATTTCACATAATCTTATCGCACTATATCCCTGATAAAAAAATCTTGTCTCACCCAATATGAACTGCTCAGACAACAAATCACCCCAAACATGAACAACAGTCTCACATGACACCACAACGCGCCAATAGGCCATAACTCGAACATGATACATAAAGAAATGACTCAGGAAAAGAATACTCAACTCACGTAACTTATTATGAACTCTTCTCAGAAAATAGAAAACAAAACACAAGAAAATATATCTAGGGAACCTTTGTCAACATCACACTGTTGCGGCGTGCAACCCGATCCAAATAACAAGCCCGTGTCGGCGTGCCACCCGATCCAAATAACATAACCGTGGCGGCGTGCCACCCGATCCAAATAACATGCACCCGATCCAAATAACATAACCGTGGCGGCGTGCCACCCGATCCAAATAACATAACCGTGGCGGTGTGCCACCCCATCCAAATAACATGCCTGTGGCGGCGTGCCACCTGATTCAAATAACATAAAATTCACGTAAGAAGACACACACCGAGCTAAATTTCTCACTACCACAAATATCGAACATCGTTCACAAGCACACTAAGTGCAGAATACCATCCTAGGGAGACTGATAAAGCCATATGCTACAAAACTTAAGCACAACTGAGGTGAGATATATATACTCTGAATCTCAAGAGCTCTCCGGCTCGCATAACATCATAACTACACGGAGACTCAACACATAGGGATATATCAAGCCGTTTCACAACTCACAAGACACAATCACAACGCTACATGAATTGGACGAAGACGGAACAACATCTAATATTCCAACACCTGTCTTTGAGGAGCGCTATACTGAAATGAACACATCTAACTCACATGAAGCCCATAATATTATTTTAATCCATTCACACACTTCAAGTCGATTCTGCTTGCACTAAACTAGGCTAATAGCTTGATCTTGGTCCATAATAACCCATTTCCTCTCATAATACACAAGAACAACCATCATAGCCGGGACAAACACCCCACAATTCACAACCAACTAAACCGAACGCCTTCCTGGCACAAATCCTCAAATAAGCAATATTGCACTTCCTTATACTTGGTCTAAATCTTCAACCAATCAGGTGACTACATGTCACACTTATACAATCTTCTCGTGGTTACGCTCCTACGACCTTCCACACCAGGTAACAAGTCTTGCACATCCATAACACCGACCACACTAATACTGCAAAACACATCAAGAACCCATGACCAAGATACAAAGCCTTTTGCATCAAACACCGATCTCAGGTGACACTAAAGACCATACCAGCTTACTCTAACATTCAAGTCACCCTTTTTTTCTCGCTCACCCGAGCTCAGGACATCCCTGCTAACGCCGAGCCAAAATCTCGATCCTTACTCCTAGCTCCCTACTGCTCACTGCACCTGACATGCCAATATGAAATAGCACAAGAATTCCATCATACTCCTGAACCATTATTAGGGTGAACACTTCAACACATAAAAACCTTCTTACTTACCTAAATTCAAGAGAACCATAACAATACACAAATGAATTCTCACAATAACCCAACATGCAAATCCTTAGGTAGTGGTCTATACCACCATAAACCTTCCGGAACCCGCCTACACCTTTAGGCCGTAGCACTCGAATGCTTCCAAATGAAATCTATTACGATGGCCGACAAGCCCCACACACATCTGCACAAACCATACAATAACTCAATCACACCGAAGGAACTGATCACTGTCGAAAGTGCGCCATTTGAACCATGGCTAACCACTCTCTCTTCTTTTAATCATCTTCAGTTGCCTCAGGAATAATAGTAACTTCCTTCCACTCATAGCAAACTCAACCTCACTCATCCCGAGTGACCTTGATTCACGAGACCATGCTGCCTAAATCCCGCAACCCGTATCATACCCTCCTGATAATCTTTCTACAACCCGAAGTTTATTTCTCTCACTCCTCCAATACTATCCTGCACGCCGAAAATAACATAGAGCACTCCAACCATTTTCCCTCGCTCTGAAATTATGCTGCAAAAGCTCAATTCTTAATCATACTGCCGCCTTTAACCCTTAAACACCGCGTTCTTAACCTTCGAATTTACTAGGACCGCTGATGAGATTCACCCACTCTAACTGGCCCTGTACACAATAAACTCCAAGCTCTTCTAGAACATGAACATCCTCTCAATGAAGTATGTGATTAAGTCACTACCCTTATAACTCGCCTATGCCTTAAGCATAAATTCTGAATCTCTCAAAGCCTAACCCTAGTCCAACATGGCCAACTTTTGCACACATTCATCAAATCCCACGCACAATCCCCATTTTACTCCTTTCCCTTAGCTGTAATAACTTGCAAACACGCCGAAAATCCGCAACCCAACTGCTGGTGGTGGGACTCCCCCACTTAGCCTGAAGCTACTCCTTGCACCACTCTAGACCCTGCTGAGATCCTTTCTCCTTTGTTAACATGATCTTACTCAACCAATCCGTCCAATTCTTCCAAATTCTCTTTTTAGAACTCCCTAAATACTCAAATTCTGTAGCATCATTCACACATTCTGCCTCTTACCGAATAGCCACTAGAATCCCTCACAGAAACTTTCCAACTACACAATCGCTAACCTACTCACAAGAGATAACCCACCTGTGGAAATCACCAATTGACACCCTCCAACGACACCGTACTGCACACCCCCTACAACACCAATATCCCATCCTAAGCCTGTTCTCATTCACCAACCTTACCAGTCCGTCCGCTCCTCATGGACATCTACTAAATGCACTACAATAATCCTCTAATTCACCACTATGCTGCCGCTCTCCAACTTTGGTTAAACTCATTCCTTTATGCACTACTTGACCTCCTTTTCTTACGCCGGGCCTTTTAGAAATTTAGCCGCTGCCTGACACTTCTCACATGTCTTCCGTCGTCGTATGTTGTCCAATTAAATATCATTCTCTGCAGCTCTTATACCAATAGATCACCACGACTTCAAAATCTCCGAGGATCATCTTTCTCGAGCTGCCTTCATTAGAAATAACTATTCAGTCCTGAACCACCACGCACCACGATCTTTGATAACCGCCTCTCCAATACTACTTCACAACACTCTGATCCAATGCAACCGAAGCAACCATAGCACCGACAGACTTAACACATTCCATTCGATTAGTGACGACAATGTCACATCAGAGGTGAATATCCCTCCTTACTTGAAAACACCAAGTCTTACTACTTTAGCAATCCAAAACCTGGCCATCTATAGTTCAATTGTCTTCCTTCCACCGGAATCTAAATACTGAAATCTCGAAATCGCTCTTGAGAAGACCTCCTTTCTAGCCATTCGTCACCCCCAACCCACGAGCAAGCATTCTACCATCATGTTAACACGAAACGATAATCAACCATAAGCACCTTAACAACCTGAGCATAACCTCTAAGTTCTTAGAATCACAGTTACTAGCTGAAACATCATAATACTCTTCTACAGGGCAACAACAACATCCCCCACCAACTACACATGGAAAACATCTCGCACCATATCCGTAGCACCATTTAAATCCCTCAAATCCACGATTCATAGCAAGCGCTTCGCGACGCTTAAGATTGAGTAGGAAGAAACGTAGGCATAAGCCTTAAAGGAATCAAATTGCACGATGAGGAATCAAGAAGGGAAGTACTCCTAACAACCCTGTAGCCTCTCGAAGATAAGTACAGACGTCTCCGTACCGATCCGCAAGACTCTACTAGACTTGCTCATGACTCGTGAGACCTAAGGGAACCTAGAGCTCTGATACCAAGTTGTCACGACCCAAAATCTACTAAGGCTATGATGGCGTCGAACACCACCGTCAGGCAAGCCAATCATTAATTAGTTGAAATAAATTCCTGTTTAACATCTTTTCCAAAATCGTTACCTTTCACTTAAAATTTATAATAGAGAATAAAAATTTATCAAATAAATACGACAGGTAAACCATTCCCTTTATTAAATTAAATCCCAAACACATCCCAGAACCAGGTTTCACAAGTGCATGATAAAATTCTAAGAATTTTACAATTTCTACAAAGCTTGTCCGAAATACAATTGGACAAGGAGATTAAAATAAAATAATACAATACGAGGGAGACTCTGTCAGCTGTGGATCGCCTCTGGATAATGCAGCTCGCCTAAGTCTCCAAACCAGCCACATCGCTATGAAGGTACCTGTGCAATAAAAATGCACAGCAAGTGTAACATGAGTACGAAAACAACGTGTACTCTGTAAGTCGCCCGCCTAACCTCAGAGAGGTAGTGACGAGAGGTCGAATTAAAAACTCACTAAGGTCCAACAAATTAATTTATCACAATATGATATCAGTAATAGGCATACAAGGATGATAAAAAAGTAAGCATTACGGATAACTGTAATTTAAATAAATAGTGAAAGTAAATAAATAGTTATTACTCCCTCATTTTCTCCCAAATATCTTAAATAAAAAATTAATTCTTTATTTTCCCCCAAATATCTTGTCACTTCAAAATCCATGAAAAATATTTAACAATTTAGCATGCGCATACGGGATAAGGACAACCGGCCTAAGCCATCATAATAATCATCTATGTGCACTGCCGAGGGTCGAACGACCCAAACCATAATATTTCTTTCAATCTCGCCATGGCGTACGACCCGCTCCCATGAGAGTAGGGGAAATAACACTCCGCTCGCAAAATGTAAATTGCGAAGCGGTCACATGCAGTCATGCACAATCAACAGTCCACCCCGACTACATCGGGAAAATAAATACTCAAGTAAATGACAAATTTCTCTTTTAAAAATCACAAAAATTAGTATTTAAATCTTTTCTCGAAATTCATTTGCCAAGTTTAATAATATTCAATAATATAACCTTATCCGGAATACAATTATCCACGGAGGAGTCAATTCTCTTTCTAAGTGATTAAGAAGGCACACTCTAGCCTTCGTAGGAAATAAGTTACAAATTCAATAGCATTATCAGTCTAATATTATTGGCAGGATCACACAGACAACACGTAAGGCATGCTAGTGGGTCCTAGACTACCCGGACATGGCATAATAGTAGCTACACACGGACTCCCGTTACCTCGTGCGTACGTAGCCCCTGCAGATAGTAGCACATACTTAATTAGTTCACCTACGGGGGACAATTCCCCCTCACAAAGTTAGAAAGGAGACTTACCTCACTCCGAAATTCCATAACCGGCTTCCAAGCCCTTCCGACTCCAATGGATGCACAACGCCCCAAAACTACCAAATAACAGGCAAAGCAATAAAAATTCATTCTAATACTCGTAACAAATTCAAATTATATACTTTCCCAACTCCGATAAGTGAATTGACCAAAATGCCCTCGGGCCCACATGGTCGGATTCCAAAATTTCTCGAAGATATATCCTACCCATGGTCTTACTAACTCAAATATACAATTTACTCTAAATTCCATGCTCAAATTCGTGGTAGAAATCCGAAATGCAATTTTCTAGGTCTTTCCTCCAAAATCCCAATTTTTCTACTAATTTCCATGTCTAATCCATGCATATAACTTGTATTTAACTTTGAAACATGAAGAAATTTCTTAGCTTGACATTGATGATGAAATTCCCCTCTTGAAGCTCTCCTAAAATCGCCTAAGCCATGAGAAAAAATGAGAGGATTGGACAAAATCCCGATTTTAAAACATTCTGCCCAGCCTCATTTCCGCACCTGCGATCCTACCTTCGCACCTGTGCTCCCGTAGGTGCGACCAATCTCCCGCACCTGCGGCTTCCTCAACTCCAGCCAAAAATGGCACCTGCGCCCCATTGTCTGCATCTTCGCCTTCGCAGGTGCGGAGATATCATCGCACCTGCGCTCCCAGCCAAGCCACCAATTCTTCGCACCTGCAGCGCCAAAGCCGCACCTGCGGCCAAAGCCTCGCAGGTGCGGTCGCACCAGACACCAGCAACTTCAGCTTTTCTCAACTTCAAATATTGATCCGTTAACTACCCGAAATCCACCCGAGGCCCCCGGGACCCCGTCCAATTATACCAACCTGTTCCAAAACATAGTGCGGACTTGCTCGAGGCCTCAAATCACATCAAACAATGCCGAAACGACGAATCGCACCCTAATTAAATCTTTATGAACTTAGAAATTTCCAACTTCTACATTCGATGCCGAAACCTGTCAAATCACGTTCGATTAACCCCAAATTTTGCATACAAGTCATATTCGACATTACAGACCTGCTCCAACTTCCGGAATTGCATTCCGACCTCGATATCAAAATTTCCACTTCCGGTCGGATTTCTCAAAAACCTTTAAATTTCTATCTTTATCCAAATGACTTCAAAATAACCTACGGACATCCGAATTCACTTTCGATCGCGCTCCCAACTCCAGAATCACCATACGTAGCTATTCCTAGGCTCAAAATCCCAAACAGACATCAATATCACTGAAATGCGCTTCAAGCCAAACTTAGAAAATTTCTTTAAAAAAATGCTGACTTCCACAATATATGCCGAAACGCTCTCGGGTAATCCAAACCCCGATCCAGACATACGCCCAAGTTCGAAATCATCATATGAACCTGCAAGAACCTTCAAATCCCGATTCGGAGGTCGTTTACTCAAAATTCCAATCTTGGTCGATTATCCAACTTAAGCCTTCCGAAATGAGAATTTTCCTTTCAATTTGACTCCGAACTTCCCGAAATTCAACTCCGACCATGCCCACGAGTCATAATACTTGAAATGGAGCTGCTCATGACTTCAAACCACTGAATGACGTGCTAGAGCTCAAAACAACCAGTCGGGTCGTTACAAACAACCTCCCACACGAGCTGGAACCACCCAAAAATTAGCAACAACAAGAATAACAAGAAACTTACTAGCGCGACGGAATTCCAGACACTTGATTTGTATTGTTTGCCCTTTGTTTGGGTCTTGGATCATAAGAGAACCTTGAGAGAGTGTTTTTAGGTGTCTAGGGTCTGAAGATACTAAAAATAAATGAGTTAAAACGGGGTTGAGGCGTATTATACATATCAACATATCTAAACCACCTATGTGGGTCCTATAGAGAGCTACTTGGCGCAGTCTCGCTAAAATGGGAATATCTCTCTACTCCAGTGTCGTATATACAAACGGTTTATTGCGGTCAAAACTAGACTCGTAAAACTACAATTTGGTAGGTATATCATCCAATATTTACAAGTATATTGGGATTAAAGCTCAGTTACATTTGACCTAATTTTCAGCACATTATGAATGTAACTTGTGATGACCTTTGCCAACTTTTTTTCCACAACTTGATTGAATTCAAAATGTAGCACGCGACTATAATAAGAAAAAAATAAATCATAGCATAGCCTATTTATCATGTTAAGAACCATAGTCTCACCCTAAAGTACATGTTATAACATTCCAAACTTGTCGACTTTCGACGAAACTTATTTTCTTCAAATGGTTTAGCTTCTAAGATTTCCAAACCTCTTGGTACTTGTTATTCATGATATTAAATATTTGTAACCTCAAAGGTAACATTATTAACTTACTTTATAAAATTTCAATGATGATATCATTTCTGAGCTTAAATCAATTGACTTACGACATACTCTCACGTAGGAAAATATGGGGTGTAAAGAAAAAGTTGCTCAATCTAGTAGAGACGCAGTGCCAATTACTCCAGTGACATTAGAGATCGAAGAGTCAACGGAGCTCAGAGAGGTTTAAATTGAACATGCACAAGTTGACAAAGGCAAAGAGAAGGAAGTTGAACAACTCCCAGAACAAGTGGTGGAAAAGACTCCTAATCAAGAAAAGTTACCAAGAAGTGGGCAGAAGCTAATTCCCGCACCATTCCCTCAAAGGTTGGCAAAGAAAAAGAAAGATGATCAATACAGGAAATTCATGGAAATGCTCAGACAAATTCAATAGAATATTCCACTGATGGATGATTTGAGGGAAATTCCAGGCTATGCAAAAATGATGAAGGATCTGACGTCTCAAAAATTTGACTTACATGACCTGTCTATTGTACTCTAACTCAAACTTGTAGTGCGGTGGTGATAAGACCTATGGCTAAAAAATTGTCTGATCCCGGTAGTTTCACTATCCCGTGCATATATGGAAGTTATGCTTTTGCTAAAGCATTGTGTGACTTGGGAGCCAGTATTAACTTGATGCCTTTGAATATCTACAAAAAATTAGGCATTAACAGAGCTAGACCAACCTCAATGTTGCTGCAACTGGCTGATCGTACAATGAAAAGGCCAACATGAATTCTAGATGATGTGCTCATCCAAGTAGGGAAGTTTGTACTTCCTGCCGATTTCATTATTCTTGATTGTCAAGTTGACGAAGAAATACCAATACTTTTTGGGAGGTCATTCTTAACCCTTCGGAGAGAATTGATCGACTGTGAGACTGGAGAGGTTAAAATGAGGTTGAATAATGAAGAAATAATATTCAATGTTCAACAATCTATGAGGAGGCCTAATGAATTTGCAAACTGTTCGCTAGTGGAGGCGGTGGAAGTAATACTACAAGAGGAGGATGAGACCCTTAATGTCAGAGACCCATTAGAAGCTTTCTTGATGAATTTGGAAGATTTGGATGGTGAAAAGTTGGCAGAGTGGGTCACGACTCTCGAAGGTCAACGGTTCTGGAAAAGGAACCCCAGTTCGAGCCACTACACCTAGAAGAAAGAGAAACACCACCTGCGAAGCCATCAATAGAGGAGCCACCATAGTTGGACCTGAAACCACTTCCAGCTCACCTCAGGTATGATGTATTAGGGTCTAACTCTATTTTACCTGTTATTATATCATCCGGTTTGTTAGTTGTGCAGGTAGAACAACTTCTACAGGTGTTACATGAATGTAAGACTACTATTGGTTGGACCGTGGCAGATATAAAGGGTATTAGCCCGACCTTTTGCATGCATAAGATTATCTTAGAAGTGGGGCACAAACCTTTCGGGGAACATCAAAGAAGGCTGAAGCCGAACATGAAGGAAGTAGTGAAGAAGGAATTGATTAAGTTGCTGGATGCATGCATCATTTTTCCAATCTCGGATAGCGTCCGCGTAAGCCCAGTCCAATGTGTTCCAAGAAAGGTGGTATGAATGTTGTACAAAATGACAATAATGAGTTGATCTCGACTCGTACCTTATGGGTTGGCGAATTTGCATGGATTATAGAAAACTAAACACAGCCACCCGGAAGGACCACTTTCCCTTGCCATTCATTGACCAAATGTTGGATAGATTGGCAGGGAGGTCTTACTTCTGCTTTTTGGATGGATATTCGGGGTACAATCAGATCACAATAGCCCTTGAGGATATAGAGAAAACATCATTTACTTGTCCGTATGGCATCTTTTCCATTCGGAGAATGCCTTTTGGCCTATGCAATGCACCATCCACCTTTCAGAGGTGTATGTTAGCCATTTTCACTAATATGGTTGAAGATATTATGGAAATTTTTATGGATGATTTCTAAGTGGTGGGGAATTCATTCGAAGTCCGTCTTCACAATTTGAGAAGAGTGTTAAAAAGGTGTGTGGAGACAAATATGGTGCTGAATTGGGAGAAGTGCCATTTTATGGTACAAGAAGGTATAGTTTTGGGACATCGAGTGTCAAGTAAGGGTATTGAGGTCGACCATGCTAAGGTTGACATGATTGAGAAGTTTCCACCACCCACTTCGGTCAAGGCAGTAAGAAGTTTCCTCGGGCATACCGTTTTCTACAGGCGATTTATAAAGGATTTCTCTTAAATTGCTAACCCCTTATGCAAACTGCTTGAAATGGATCACCCATTTGTGATTTTTGATGACTACATGTTAGCATTTGAGGAGCTGAATGAGAGACTGGTGACTGCACCAATCATAATTGCACCCGACTGGGAGGAACCATTTGAGAACATATGTGATGCGAGTAACTATGCTATAGGAGCAGTTCTCAGGCAGTGAAAGGACAAAATGGTGCACCATTTTACTATGCAATCAGAACGTTAAGCATTGCATAACTCAATTATACCGTGACTGATAAAGAGATGTTGGCTGTGGTGTTTGCATTCGACAACTTCATTTCTTATTTGATTGGTTCAAAAGTGATTGTTTATACTGACCATGCAACGGTTAGGTACTTGATAGCAAAGAAGAAGTCAAAGCCACGCTTGATCCATTGGGTTCTTTTGCTACAAGAATTCGATTTGGAGATCCGCGATAGGAAATGGATAGAGAACCAAGTGGCAGACCACCTTTCAAGGTTGGAGGGAGCTGAAAAGAAAATAGAGGCTGAAGATATAACTGAAACATTCCCGGATGAACAATTACTAGCAGTGGCAATGAAGGAGACGCCATGGTATGCTGATATTGCTAATTATTTGGCAAGCGGTATTGTACCTTATGAACTCTCTGCGATTCAAAATAAAAAGTTCTTTCGCGATTGTCGGTCTTATTTCTGGGGATAAACCTTTTGTATTGGTAAAAAAAGTTTCACACGTAAGCGAGCTTTTGACAACTCAGCTAGTCACGTGGACACAGGAAAACACGACAGCTGGACGTAACTCTTTGAAGAGGTACGGTACAAAGAGGCACGGTTCAGTAAACCCACGAACTTATCAGCCACGAGAAATTCAACTTGATCAAAACGGGAGAGAGGCACAGTCAGAATGAATCTAGACAAAGCTACGGGCAGATTCAAGGATCCACAATTGATTACTCGAACGTTATGTAATTGAATCCCTACTACCGTTATCCTTTGTAACGCCTCATTAATGTCATAATTAGTCATTAATGAGTAACCATAGCGGGAGTCGGACGTTATAAGAATCTCCTATATAAGGGAGGGGAATACAACTTGTAAAGGCATCTGATTCTCGAATACAATCATCTTCGATCTTTTATTTCTATAATATTGTCTATTATTCATTTTCTCCATTATCTTGATTATCAATAACCCGTATTCATCTTAAAAATAAGCTTTAGTCAAAGGGTCTAATTCTTTGGTTAAACAAATTGGTTCCGTTATCGGGAATCTGATAATCTTTGTTTACTTTCCAAGTGATATCCTTTGAATTATGTCAAACCCCAATGACAACAACCAGCAAAGAAGTGGAACCCCGGTTCCATCACCTTCAGGAACCCCACGTGGTTCGAGGGAACAATCCCCAGAAAGATCCAATAACAACAATGGTAATAATGATCAAACTGTGGAACAAGATCGTGTAAAGCAAATGATTGCAGAGTATGTGAGCCAATCTTTGCATGAATTTGTGAGAGGATTACCAGCAGCGCTGCCTACACTGCCAACGCCACCCCTAAATAACACCATCACCATGGAAAATCCTCAATCTGGGTTGGCAAACTCAGGAAGAGGATATATTTCTAATGAATATCTCGAAACGAGACCAGGTATATCTAATAACTCAGAATTACAAAATTTACTATTATTTATGTAGAAACAGATGAAGGAGCAGAACGATCGCATCGAACAAATTCCTGGTGTACCACCTGTCATCAAAGGCATCGATGTTGATAGATATTCTCAACAACCCTGGAAGCCAAGTGCGGCACCTTTGCCTATACCCAAGAAGTTTAAAATTCCTGGCGTTCCCAAATATAATGGAACAACTGACCTACGCAACCATGTGGCTGCTTTCACAACTGGGGTAAAAGGCAACGACTTAACGAAACAAGAGATTGAATCAGTCCTTGTCAAAAAATTTGGGGAAACACTTACCAAAGGGGCTCTAACCTGGTATTCTCTTCTCCCTGAAAATTCTATTGACTCTTTTGCTGAGCTTGCAGATTAGTTTATAAAAGCACACTCTGGTGCACAAAAAGTTGAGAAGAGAATGGAAGACATATTCAAAAGAAAACAAGGAGACATGGAACTACTCCGAGAGTTTGTAGATAGGTTTCAACAAGAAAGAATGCAGTTACCCAAGGTGCCTGATAATTGGGCAGCCATGGAATTTGCAAGCAACTTGAACGATAAAAGGTCAGAAGCCACCAGGCGACTTAAGGAGAATCTAAGAGAATTCCCCCCACAACATGGAACGATGTATATAACAGGTACAACACTAAACTCAGAATAGAAGAAGATATATTGCTCGTTCAAGAGATGAAGATCATTCCAGATCCAAACTTTCTGAATTAGATAGAAGATCAGGTAAAAACATGTGCGATCCTTACTTAGGATCCTTAGGACACGATATCCGCCCCAGGTTCGAAAACACTAGGTCGGACTATAGACTACAAGGAAGAGATGTAATCTCATCCTCGTCTAGATCCAGAAAAGATCGAGATGAATGATCTAGAGGTAGTACTCAAATTGGGGATCATACCTTTAACGTAAGTACTACTGAACTTATCTCAATATTGAAGAACATGGGAGACAAGGTTAAGTGGCCCAAAGAGATGCGGTCAAATCCAAATAGAAGAAACCCAGATCACTGGTGTGAATTTCACAACGATCATGGGCACAAAACTGCAGATTGCAGATTTTTACAAGGTGAAGTAGAAAATTTGTTAAAACAGGGCTATTTAACAGAATTGTTTAGTGATAAAGGTAAACATGCATATATGAGGAACATGCAGGAACCCCCAGAACCTCCTTCTCCAAAATGAACCGTCAACGTAATACACGGGAGTGAAGAAGTAAATGGAGTGATTTGCAAAACAACCACAAAGTTCACAATTACACACGGGAAGCGTGCTCGTGGAGAAGACGATATGACATTCGATGATGCAGATAGCAGCGGATTAATGCTTTCACATAACGATGCTCTGGTAATATCTCTACTTATTCATGACACTAACGTGAAAAGACTATTGATTGATCCAGACAGTTCAATCAATATCATTTTGCTAATAGTCGTGGAAGAAATGCAACTGGGGAATCAAGTAATCCAAAAAGCACGATCCATATACGGGTTTGATAACTCTACGATTATAACAAAAGGAGAAATTGAGCTTAACACTTATGCTGAGGGGGTGATCAAAAGAGCTAGGTTCCAAGTCATCGATACTCACATGGCTTATAACGTGATCATTGGAAGGCCATGGATCCACGACATGAAAGNGGGTGATCAAAAGAGCTAGGTTCCAAGTCATCGATACTCACATGGCTTATAACGTGATCATTGGAAGGCCATGGATCCACGATATGAAAGTGATACACTCCACGTTGCATCAGGTAATTAAATTTCCTTCTGAATGGGGGATTCAACAAATCAAAGGAAATCAGCATGCCGCAAAAAATATAAATTATGTGGTACACTACAACAATAAAATAGAGGTGGAAGAATTACGAGATAAGGAAATCTCCCAAACAGGTAACACCGCCCAAACATACATAAAAAAAAATTACTGCCCAAATAGGTATGGAAGATATTATTGCTGAAACAGGCACGAAAGAAAATACTTACGAGTAGAAGAGTCAAGTTACCACATAAGGTGTACTATACCACTTGCGGATTCCAGACCGGACGTCATTCATGAATCGGAGGAAGATGAGCACATCAAAACAACTACGGAGGATCTCGAAGCTGTTCCGTTATCTGAACAAAAACCTGCGCAGAAAGTGTATAAAGGCACGAGGCTATGCCCCACTCGAAGAGGTAAGTTAATTGATTATTTAAAGGCTAACGCAGACTATTTTGCATGGTCCCACTCAGATATGACAGGCATCCCACCGGAAGTGATGACTCATAAACTAAATGAAGATCTATCCTTCGTACCTGTTAAGCAGAAGAAAAGAAAGAAAGGACCATTCAAGAACCAAGTGATCGACGAAGAGGTACAGAAACTCTTGAAGATTGGTTCGATACGAGAGGTATAATATGAAGTTGAATCCAGAGAAATGTGTTTTTGGAGTGCAATCAGGAAAATTTTTGGGTTTCCTTGTATCAAACAGAAGAATAGAGGTAAATCCCGCTCAAATTAAAGCCATAGAGGAAATACCTGATGTTTTAACAAATAAAAAGGAGGTTCAAAGACTGACAGGAAGAATAGTAGCTTTGGGGAGGTTTATTTCTAGATCTTCTGAAAAAAGTTTTAAATTCTTCTCAATTCTCAAAAAAACAGAATCAGTTCGAATGGATTGAAGAATGTCAGCAAGCCCCCAAGAACCTGAAGATTTATCTATCGAAACCACCACTGCTTTCAAAGCCAAAAGAAGGGGAAAGATTGTATATCTACCTGCCTATCTCAGAAATTACTTTAAGTGTAGTATTGGTAAGAGAAGAAAAAGTTAAAAAACTTTGCTAGATACAGTGACTAGATATCCACATCCGAAAAAGTTAACTTTAGCTTTAATAATGGCATCTAGAAAATTATGACCCTAATTTCAATGCCACCCAATCACTGTTGTGACCTAATATCCTTTAAAAAACATTCTGCATAAACAACAATTGTCAGGAAGATTGGCCAAATGGGCCATAGAATTAAGTGAGCATGAGATAATTTATCAGCCTAGGACTGCAATTAAGTCTCAAATACTAGTTGATTTTGTTGCTGACTTTAGTAACAACATTTTATCTGAAGTGGAAAAAGAGGTACAACTCTTTAATGGTGTTAATCCAAGCCTGTGCACCTTGTTCACCGATGGTTCTTCAAATACAAAAGGCGCTGGCTTAGGTATAGTCTTGATATCACCCACGGGTGAAAAGACACGGCAAGCTATAAAGTGTTATCATATCACTAACAATGAATCAGAGTACGAAGCTGTTATTGCAGGGCTTGAACTTGCACGGGAGCTCTCAATCAAGCAAATTGTAATGAACATCGATTCCCAATTGGTAGTAAATCAGATACAGGGGACTTACATTGCTCGAGAGACTAGAATGCTACAGTATCTTGAAAGAGCACGGGAGCTCGTGAGACAATTCAGAACACGGAAGGTAGTGCAAATACCTAGAGAAGAAAATGCAGAGGCAGATGCATTAGCTAAGCTCGCAGCAATCACGGAAGTAACGAACAAAGACAATACAATTGTCGTTAAACTATTTCATTTAATAATAGACCAGGACAGGAATGAGGTAACTTTCAACAACCTAACCTGGGACTGGAGAAACGAAATTCTTAATTTTTTGCGAATGGCACCGACCTGAAGACAGGAAAGCGGCTCAAGCACTACGCCGAAAAGCTGCACGGTACTGCCTTATTCGCAACTTACTTTATCACAAGATGTTCGAAGGATCCCTAGCTAGCCTTGGACCTAACCAAACGGAATTTGTGATGAAAGAAGTCCATGAAGGACACTGTGGAAATCACTCAGGGGCGAGATCCTTAGTGAAAACTTTAATCAGAGCATGATACTATTGGCCTAAGATGGAAGAAGAAGTCGAGAATTTCGTATCCAAATATGATAGATGCCAAAGGTTTGCCAATAACATGCATCGACCAGCATAATTATTACATCCAATAATATCCCCGTGGCCTTTCATGAAATGGGGGATGGATATAGTAGGACCTTTACCCACAGCTAAAGGTCAGGTACGATTTTTACTTGTACTAACTGACTATTTTACAAAATGGGTAGAGGCAGAAGCGTTCAAACAAGTACGAGAAAAGGAAGTTAAAATTTTCTTATGACGAAACATAATATGCCGCTTTGGTATACCAAAGGAGATCGTGTGTGATAATGGCTCACAATTCATAGGCTCGCAAATCACAGAATTCTTCGAAAGTTGGAAAATCAGGCGGATCACCCCAACGCCTTACCACCCCGTGGCTAATGGTCAAGCTGAGTCAATAAATAAGGTCATCATCAACAATCTAAAAAAGCGGCTGGATAAAGCCAAAGGAAAATGACCTGATGAGTTACCAGCGGTACTATGGGCATACAGAATGACTTCAAAAATAGCCAGGGGAGAAACTCCGTTCCAAGTTGTTTATGGCTCAGAACCCTTAATACCTGTAGAGATTAGCGAACCAAGTATAAGGTTCTAGACAACCATGGAAGGTGAAAACAACGACGAATTAAGGACCAACCTGGACTTGCTCGAACTATGGAGGGAAGCAGCATTGATACGGATGGCAGCTCAAAAGAAAATCATAGAGCGTTATTACAACCGTAAAGCTCATCTCAGGTACTTTAAAATTGGGGACTTCGTCCTCAAAAAAGTTTTTCAATCAACAAAAGAAGCAGGTGTTGGAAAGCTAAATCCAAACTGGGAAGGACCTTACAAAATCCGAGGGATAGCTGGAAAAGGCGCCTATGAGTTGGAAGCTATGGACGTCAGAGTTCTACTAACAAGCTGGAACGCCATCCATATAAAGAAGTATTACTTCTAAAAATAAAAGAATACCCCGTCAGGTATCACACGTTCGATTTTATTTTGAACATTTAAAATTTTTACTAACTTTTTTAGATGATAGGCACAAAGCTAAACCATCACCAGATGATGATGTTAGACCTGCAAAGACCCGAGGAAATAACACAATTCCCGGTCTAGGGTTACATTTTCTGATGGACGTTTTAAAAGGGGTTAAGCAGTCATCATCTATAAAACTATATACCTTCGAGTCCAGAATGTTTTTCTAAGGAAAGGAATAATCAAGTGCTCGAGATCTCATTCTTCAAAGCTCAAACACTTGGGGGAATATATAGTATGGAAGACTAAGACGAAGCAAAGAAGACTATCATAAAGTCAAATGCTCGAGTCTAAAGACCTATCTACCCAATGAGACAAGTGACACGAGCAGAATCGAAAGAAATCAAAAAAGCCATCCAAATACAAAGCCTAATGCAAAAAGCAAAAACCTTCGAACATATTTAGGTTGAAAGGCAAAATATTAGTCACGAGAAAGAAATGTACATCTTTATACTTATTCAAAACTGTTGTAACAAAAACAGTTAGGGGTAAAAGATCATCATCAATATACTCATTCAAAAAACTGTTCTCGAATAAAACAGTTATGGATGAAAGATCTAAACCCTTGTATTTGTTCAAGAAACTGTTATCAAATAAAAACAGTTACGAATAAGAAAATATTTCCCTCGTACTTATTAGAAAACTGTTTCCAAAACAGTTGCGGGTAAAAACCCCAATCTTTATAAAAACTATTACTAGTGAAAAACAGTTATTTCCTTGTATTAATATCGAAAAACTGTTACCTATGAAAAGTAGTTACAAAATACAAGAGTATGTTAAATCTGTTAAACAAAAACAGTTGCAAGCGTGAGTTTTAGACGATAACCAAACACATGTGAAATGTCACGGAAGTTCAAACAAAAAACTTTCCTTGGAATTAAACATGTGTAAAATTCCTATCACTCTATTGCATTATCATAAAGTTGAGACGTCTTCTTGATGTCAATTATAAAGGGCCCTCTTCCATAAATTATGCCTATTATAAAAAGGCACACATTTAATATGACACCGTGCCTATTATTAAAAAGGTACGAGTAGTCTAAAGCATCCCACATGCAAAACTCGAAGGTAAAACTAAAACCTCAAAAAATAAAGCATGCAAAAGACTTAAAGAGTGAAACAGAAACTCAACAAAAGTCGAACTAACATTTATATATTAAAACGGCTAAAACTAAGTATTAACTTGTACTTAGTCGTATAAGATTTTTATATTTACATTGTGGTGCCCCTAAGTTATCATTTGGGGACTTAAAGGAAATCCAAATTTACTCCCGATGGGACTGGGGGTAACCACCAATTGATACAAAGAAAAAGAAAAAAGGGATAAACCAACTAGATCTTTTTAAGAAGATGGGTTGACTTCAGTGAAAGGAGTGGGAGCAACTGAGGATGAAGAGGCATGAGCGGATAGAATCTCACCATCAGGTGAAGAGAGGTTATGACCTTGTTGAGCCTTCTGCATGGCTTCTTTAGTTTTGGCTATTTCAACACTAAGGTCAAAACCCTCTTGACTCACTTCCATCAATCTGTCGAGGCGAGAATTCATATACGCCCAGCTCACATCGACAACATCCACCTCTTCCAAATCTTATCTTGAGCCCACACTTGAAGCTCAGCTCTCATCCCGTCCTTCTCCGCCTCCGCAGCTTCATGAGTGACCCTTAATGGAACAATCGACTCCTCTAAATCTTGAGCTTTTTCTAAAGCCCTTAGAAGATCTTCTTGAGTACGAGTAAGTGATTGCACGAGCTCGCCTGAGTATTCTTCCTTCTGCCCCAGCAGGTTTTTCAAGTCTCTAATCTCCTCTGAGGCACGGGACAGCTGCTCCGCGAACGAAGACTCCAGAACACTCTTGTCTTTGTCAACTTGACTGCAAGAAGCCTGCTCCACTGATAGTTCTGCTGCCATAAGTCTCATCTGCCGCTTCAAGGTACTCCTCTCCTCTTCTAAAGCATCCATGTCAATCCTTACGCTATCATACTGTGCTTTCCAATTATCAACTTCTGCCTACAATTCTCTTGTCTCTTGGTCTGTGTTTGAAATCCTCTTCATAAGCTCCATGCCTATGAGTTTAATCTACAAGAAATAAACCAGTTAGATATGGTAGATTTCATATACGAGAGTGAAAGAGGATAACTTACACCATACCTCCAAAGAAGTATGCACGGCCTCATTTGCCCATGTAAGAGCACCGTGGCTAGCTAGCTTTGCTTTCTCAGCGGGACCTATTAAAGTCTTGAGCCACACTTAAGGCTCACCCGTCTTCTTAAAAAGGTTTCCCTCAGCTGGAACCTCTATTACCACCTGTCGCATCTCTCTGCTGGAAGACCCTACTTCCCTAACGGAAGGCATGGAAGCAGGCAGAGATGGAACATCAACATGCATGGAAGGTTGAGGAGCTGGAGAAGCCATGGGCAAAGGAGCAGGAACGGAAAGTTGAAGAGTTGAAGAAGTTACAGGCAAAGCAGCAGCAAAAATTGAGATATCCAAAGGAATAGACGAAACAGTTTCTCTCAAAGAAGCAAAAAAGATAGCAGCCAAATGGACGTCGTCAGCAGCAAGATCAATACCACCCTGAATAGGGGAATGTGGAACATCATCAAAGACATGTAGCTCAATCACAGACACGGGAGGCAATGTTGAGGCAGTAGGCTCATCATCTAAAATCATTCGCCTTCTCCGTGGCCTGTGCACTAAAGCACCCTCTTCCTCTTTTGCTATGGAGCGAGATTCACTAATTTTCCTCTTCGAGGAAGATGAACCAACAATGATTTCTTGGGCTTAAGCCAAGGACATTTTCGGGATAGAGGAAGCAGACACCCCACAAGCAGAGAATCCTATTAAAAAGAGAAAAAATTTAAATGACAAAAGAAAAAAGACTCGAGTAAGGAAAGAAGCAAGAACAAAAACTTCACTTACCGTGGGTCTTTACTTGCCAACCATACCTCCCAGCGAGGTACTTCCAAGATCTTTCTTCTGAAGGAGCAACAGATAATAGTTTTCCTATCCAATCACGAATACCGGAGACATTCTCACCAATATTCATGATTGCTGAAAGGAGAAAAATAAATAGACACGGTGTTAAATAAAACATCTCAAGTCAAAACAAGAAAAAGTAAATGTGATCTAAAGCCTACTCACGTGCGCGATTCCACTTCTCAGGGAAGGGAAGATTTTATTCACCCACTAAACCAGAAGTGGGTACAACAACATACCAGAGGTACCAACCCCTATCCTTATCATCTCCAGGGGTTACTAACACTCTTTTGCTTCTAGCAGTCAGAGTAAAAACCCCTTCACGAAATAATGTAGGAGAGTAGAGGTGAATAAGATGGTTAAAGGTAAAAGGAACCGAGGCTAAAGAAGCCAAACTCCTAAGGCATGCGACAAATCACCACACAAGCGGGCCGACCTGTCCTAAGCAGATATTGAAAAACAGCAAAACTCGATTATAACTGGGTCAATGGGGGTCTAAACCCTAAAGTGAAAGGATACGTATAAAGAAAAGAATATCCCGTCTTGTAAGACGTTATTCTTTGATTACTATTCGAAATATAGACAGGAAAGTCAGATTTTCAGAAGCACTCCCTTCGAGCAAGGGAAATCTGACCCTTAGTTATAAGGGTTGGATATCTTTCTACACTATCAAGAGAAGAAGATTGATCTACAAGAACTTGACTATCCCTAGCAAAAACAAACTCAGCAGGGACAATTTCATCGACTCCAGGTTCACGAAGGAGTTCGCCTCTACCCCTAGACAAAGATCGAGAAACCCTAAATCTTGGGGAAACTGGAGATCTAGTGGAAAGGGGAGGTACTATCTGAGAAGAAGAAGAGCCCCTCGAAGGAGTGGATCCTAGACTTCTAAGTCTACCACCCCTCCGACTCCTAGTCGGAGCAGAAGATGGCGCTAAGCTTTCAATGTCTATTCCTCTTTGAGGTTGGTTTGAAAAGACATGTTTACAAAGGCAAAGGAGAAAGTTCTTTACAGAAAACAAAATTAGAAAAGTGTTTCGTGGAAGAAAATAAAGGAAAACAAGTATTTATACTTGAAGACAACCGTCAAACATGATGAAAAAGGAAAATAATAATGAAAAGACATAATTGAAGATGTCACTTCGAGACTGGCACAACCGCAAAAAGCCCTAAAAGGTGCTGAGTAAATGCATCCAAAAAAGACATGTGGTATGTGCATTAAATGTAAGTGACAAACGACGCCTATGGTGAAGAGAAGGATACAATGATTCAAGGAAAAGCGACAGCAAAATATTCCCACCATAAATTAATATCCACTTACCATATATTAATCATTAAATATATGGTAAGTGGGGGGACTATCTGTATTGGTAAAAAAGAGTTTCACACGTAAGCCAGCTTTTTACAACTCAGCCAGTCACGTGGACACAGGAAAACATGATAGCTTGACGTAACTCTTTGTAGAGGTACGATACAAAGAGGCACAGTTCAGTAAACCCACGGACTTATCAGCCACGGGAAATTCAACTTGATCAAAATGGGAGAGAGGCACGGTCCGAATGAATCTAGACAAAGCTACAAGAAGATTCAAGGATCCACAATTGATTACTCGAACGTTATGTAACTGAATCCCTACTACCGTTATCCTTTGTAATGCCTCATTAATGTCATAATTAGTCATTAATGAGTAACCATAGCAGGAGTCGTACGTTATAAGAATCTCCTATATAAGGGAGGGGAATACAACTTGTAATGGCATCTGATTCTCGAATATAATCATCTTCGATCTTCTATTTATGTAATATTGTCTATTATTCATTTTTCCCATTATCTTGATTATCAGTAACCCGTATTCATCTTAAAAATAAGCTTTAGTCAAAGGGTCTAATTCTTTGGTTAAACA
>ML423993.1:2844-28678 GCA_005239525.1 Nicotiana knightiana
ATTTAAAAAACCAAGGAATGTAGTAATTAATTTAATCCTCATTTATTTATGGATTAATCAATAATGACACGACCAATCCTATATTCCTAATTCAAACCGCGTTTTATTGAATAAAGGATGATTAATTTCTGTAGTAATCAATTATTAACAACTACATTACGTCAGATATTCGTCATTTGTCTATCATTTAACTAATTATGACCAATAAATTCGTAATGCAGAATTTTAATGATTTTGAAAGATGAATTATGGATATGCAAGCAACGCAAATAATTAAGAATTAATTACAGAAAAGTCAGTCAATATTTATAAAATCAATTGATTTATTGGGATTTTTATAGGACGATACGGCGAGTAAAAATCACATGCTCACAATCGCACCGTACATTTACAAAGTCATCAGGATGTTGACCAAATTTTCCGAGCTTGCCGGGGTCAAAGTGACGGTGCGTAATTTAGTGCACCTATTCTCCCTAGCTTCTATAGGGTAACAACGTTAAACATTCGCCACCGTGGAGGTAAGTTCTTAGTGGTAAAGATGGACGACACGGCCAGTCGCCAATGCTGGCTGGATTTTATTTATGTTAGGATCGAGGACATCGTGGCTAATGTCGACGGCTTCCTTAAGGCTTGTAATAATTCATGTAAGTGTATTTTTTTTTCTTTTCATCTTTTACATCTCTTTTCTTATTTCGAGCTAGTTGAGTTATTTTCCCTTCCTTTCAGCCAACAACCAACCTCCTCCTCTAGTCGTGCGCATTACCAAATAGGTCGAGCAGATTGTCCCTCATGGTGTAGGGATTTGCGATTGGTCGACTTCTTTAAGAAGTTCAGACCAGCTTTACCCTTTGCACGTAATTTTTTTGTTTTAAATTCAACTGTATTTCTTTCTATTTAACCAAAAAGTTCAATACAATACAGGAAATGCTGACTAACTCCTTTACTCTGCTTGATAACTAATTACTCTACTATAACCTATACAAGATTTTGATTTCAACTATAACCTATACACATACTAATGCCTATACAATCTTCACCATAGACAAATAGACATTACATTGACAACACATATAAGCTAAAATTGTCTAAGGAATCCAGTTCAATGCCTCCAAATGCTTCTTCCAATTGAGATATGAGTTTCCTCTAATGTGTATATGGCTTGAAATTTCTCTACACATTTTATCTGGGGACGAGTTGCCACTCTAAAATCTGATCTTGTTCCTATCTCGCCATATAAGATATGCCATCATCCCAAAGACAGCTGAGACAATTGTCCGAAATCCTTTCTTTTTCCTAGAACATATTGTCACCCATTTCACCTCTTCATGCCATGTATTTATCTCCACTTGGACAACCAAGACAATTAAGTATCCTTTTCCAGATATTCTGCGTGTAGTCACAACCAAAGAATAAGTGTTCAAAGTGTTCATCATCCATGCCACATAATACACAAGCTTGAGGAACTTGAATACCAATTTTCTGTAGCCTCTCAACAGTAGGTAGTCTACCCTGTACAACTAGCCATAAGTTGAATTTGTGTCTAGGATGTATATGTGGTTATAAGATAAGGATCTTCTAGTGCACTTTTAGATTTGAGGGACCTGCATCTGATATAACTTCTTGATGCTGAATCTTCCATCTGTACTTTGCAGGCAACTTCATTGTCTTGGTCGTGACCGTTGCCCCTCTTTTTCGTATGTTGGCTTGCTCTGCTAACTTATTTGTTTCTTCCTTTCAGGTTTGTCTAGGGGGTTTCAAAAGAGCAGGGCGCATGTGACCTCATTGAGAAGAAGGGCTGCTACTGATTCGGTTCCTGCCCCCTTGTAGCTATAGTACCTCCTGCACCTACCCTCGCCTTGGTTGCGGTCCAAGAATCTGCCTCCATCCCAACTGCTGCTTCTGTTCCTCGGTTGTTTTCCTTGATTGATGAGGACGACGAGGTCTCCCCTGGTAATAGGGGTTTAAGGCCTCGCAAGAGGAGAGTTGTGGATGGCAGAGGGAAAGTTCCGGTTGATGTTGACTCACTAGGGGATGACTTGGTTCTCAGAGAGACGACGATGATTCATATAAGAGAAGATAACAGGGTGAGCACCGAGGCCCCACAACTGGAAGAGATGATTGTGGACGTTACGGTGCATCTCGAAGGGGAAACGGTCTTTGTGGGGGCACTTGAAAGCGTCCCCATACTTCAGATGTGAGTGTGAGGCTTCGTCTTATCTTGCGGCAATGGATGTTTCTTTGCCCACTGATGTCAGAGGGAAAATTGTCGCTAAAAGGGAGAGGAGTCGAGTTTGGATATTGATGTGGACGATCTTAGGATAATCGATGGGGGAATACCCAACTTGAGGTGATACTGGAGGGAGGTTCGAGGACTATCAAGATCCCAATAGATCATGATTTGATTGTCGACATCAAGGAGGTCATTCCTGCCCTCGATCCTCTTTGTTGTGACGTCGAGGGTGAGAGCTTCACGAAGATAAATGGCAGTACTCTTTCGAAGAGCACTGTCGGCCTCGCTCTCAGGGTAAGTACGATTGCTAACTGCCTTTTTCCTTATGGCTTAGCCTATTTTTAGGTTCTAACCTCTTTTCTTCGATTTATAAATGGTTATTATGGAAATTGAGTGCTCGGAGGGAGAAGAGGCGTAAAGAGGTTTTTGTGAACTTGAAAAGAAAGTACACTGAGTACTGCGAGAAGTACCGGGAGCTACGGGATCGGTTTCATGAGGGAGGAAACATGGGGCCTTAAGAGAATATTTGAAGAATAAAGACGAGGAGTTGATGGCAGCCATGGAAAAATTCAGCTTTCTTGAGTGAACGATGAAGGCCAAGGTAAAGGAGCTGGAGCTTAGTAAGGGTGTGGAGGCCCAATGCAACGACTTTCAAGCTTAGGTGGTTCAGGTGCAAGGTCAGTTAGTTGAGTGCCAGTTTCAGATGGAGGCTCTTAGTGGTGAAATTGCCGAGAAGCAGGAGGATCTTGAGCAGGCAGATTTTTCTCGGTTGGATGCTCGGAGGAAAGTGGAGATCGTTGAGATGGAGACCCAAACCCTTCATTCCGAGCGGGAGAACGACCTGTTAATAGCGAGGGATAAGGAGGACCGGCTTAAGGAGAGGATCGGGGAGCTGGACAAAGAAACCTATAATCTTTATGATCGAGTTACCGCTCTGGAGGCCGAGAAATCCCAACTACTTGAAACCTTATTCGTCTAATGCTTATAACTTCCTCAACGTCCCTCGGGATCTATACAAAGAGTGGATCCATGTCGAGGCCGACTAAATGTGTTTCCTGACTTGTATGCAATGAGCTTTGATTCTAAGGTAGCTCTTGAGGATGCTTAGGTTAAGACTCACGAGGCTCGGCTTTCTTCTTCTTATGACCCTGGTAAGCCTCGTCCTAGAAAGGAGGATGAGGAGGAGGGAATAGACCGCCTTGAGGAGGATGCCTGGGATTTTATTTACCCTCAGGGCAGGGATGGAGAGGATATTGGGGGCGAGATGATGATGGTGTCGATGGTTAGGGTGGTGACGTCATTGAAGACCAAGCTGAAGAGGATGTGGAAGGTCGTGATGGTGATAGCCAGTAGTTTTCTTTTTATTTTTTTATGTATTTATTTTCGGCTTCTTCGAGAGCCTTTGTAAAAAAACTCTTTGTTTAAGTATAAAATATCAAAGTTGTTCTTTTCACCTTCTTTCATTCCTATGGTTTGATTCTATACTTCTATATATTTTCTTCTGTTGCTTGCACATATTGCATTTTGTCCTTTTTATTGTTGTTGACTTTTAGCTGATCGTGGCCTTTGAGCCGAATAGTCGTGGACCGTATTTTTCCTTTTATATAGGTCAATGTTTCTTATATGGGGTGTGGTCAAGGGCTGATAGGTGTTACTAAAACTTGATCGATCATAACCTTTTTATTAAGTCGTGGCCTGGGGTCGGTAGGTGTTTATTCGAGCCTGATCGAACTTAACCTCCTGTTAAGTTGCGACTGACGACTAGTAGGTGTTTGTTCGAGCCTGATCAAACTTAACCTCCTGTTAAGTTGCGACCGGGGGGCAGTAGGTATTTGTTCGAGCTTTGGTTGAACTTAACCTTTTGTTAAGCCGCGAACGAGGGTCGGTAAGTGTTGTTCGAACTTGGTCGAACTTAACCTTTTGTTAAGTCGTGGCCGAGGGCCGGTAGGTGTTGTTCGAACTTGGTCAAACTCAACCTTTTGTTAACTCACGACAAAGGGCCGGTAGGTGTTGTTCTAGCTTGGTCAAACTTAACTTTTCATTAAGTCGCGATCGAGGGCCGGTAGGTGTCGTTCGAGCTTGGTCGAACTTAACCTTTTGCTAAGTCGCGTTCGAGGGTCGGTAGGTGTTGTTCAAAGTTGGTTGAACTTAACCTTTCGTTAAAGCAGTTTTGATAAATATGAGTTTATATTACTTTGATGTAGTTGCTCTGATTACATAATTAGAGAAAGTTACAAACTTTGGACTTGGAAAATCTTGAGGAGTCGGGCAATGAAAAAGAAATAAGTCCATTCTTTGTATACTTCGACTCGAAGTGTCCCTCTTTTCGCCTCGCTAAAAACCTTCTCGAGAAAACACTAATGGGACAAAACTCAACTGAGGGAAAAAGAATTCGATTTAGGGTGCACTTCTTATTTTTTAGAAGTTGAAGTATTTGAGGTGGCTGATATTCCAGTTGTTTTGGTTTTCCTTCCATTGTATCTAGTTGGAATGAACCCTTGTTTGCCTTGACTACAATTTTGTATGAACTGTCACATCTAGTTCCTAATTTACCTTCTCGTGGATCTCTGCGTGCTTGGGTTTTGGCTTTGAGTACGTAGTCCTTAACTTTGAGCAGCCGGACCTTTGTCTTTTTGTTGTTGTATATCTCTCCGTTCGTCAATCTCATCGAGCTTTTGCCTTCTACTCTTTTCATTGTTGATGCCACATTTATGGGAATACCTTTGGCTGGGCTCTCCAACCTCAACTAGTATAATTGCTTCTGTTCTGTAGACCAGAGAATAAGGCGTCTCTCCTGGACACAGTCCCTTGGCTTTTCAATTTTTTTCTTCACGATGTTTAATATGGACTTATTGGAGGATTCTTCCTACCCATCGCCCGCTAGGTGATAAGGGGTTGAAAGTATCCTCTTAATTTTCCATTTCTCGAAGAATTTGATGGTTTTCTTTCCCGTGAACTGGGGTCTGTTATCACAGCTTATCTCCTTGGGTAGGCTGAATCGACAGATAATTTTTTTCCATATGAAGGCGATTAACTCTTGTTTGCGCACTTGGTGAACGCTCCTGCTTCCACCTATTTATAGAAATAGTCAGTTAAAACTAAAAGAAAGCGTACATTACCTCGCCCTGGTGGGATAGGACCCACGATGTCCATCCCCCACTTGATAAATGGCCATAGAGAGATGACTGAATGAAGGTGTTCGACCGCTTGGTGAATTATTAGGGCGTATTTCTGATATTGTTCGCATTTCTTCACAAATTCTGAGGCATTTTTTTCATGGTGGGATAGTAGTACCTTTCCCGTATGAGGCATATAACGAGTGATCGATCACCGTAATAAGTGTCGCAGTGGCCTTTATGGACTTCCTCGAAAATTCATTGGGTTTGGTTTCGACCCAAACACTTCGCTAGAGGGACGCCATACGTTCTCTTGTACAAGTTATTATGAAGGAGGTTGTATCTGGCTGCTTGCTTTCTTAGTTTTTTGGCTTCCTTTTAGTCGTTTGGGAGGGTACCATCCTGCAAGTTGGTAATAATACAATTTCTCCACTCCCAATTTAAACTTATAGAATTTACCTCGAGTTGGTCTAGTAACGAGTTGAGGAGGTGGACTACGCTTTTATCCCCGGTCGTGATGCTCTTGGTGGCTGCGGACAATTTGGTGAGGCCGTCTGCTTCGATATCCTAGGATCACGAGATCTGGTCGAGCTAGCATTTGTCGAAATTGGGAAGCAACTTACAAACCTCAGCTTGATATTTTTTCAACCTTTGTTCTTTGATTTGGAAAGTCCCTGTAACTTGGTTAACTACGAGCTGAGAATCAAAGCTGAGTTTAAACCGCTTCGCCCCATATTTGAGTGCTAGACATAGCCCTGTGATTACAGCCTTATACTCGGCCTCGTTGTTAGTCATATTTGGGCATCTTATGAAATGGAGAATTACTTCGCCTGTAGGGACCTCAAGTACGAGTCCCAGTCCAGACCCAGAAGCGTTGGATGCATCGTCAGTGTACATGACCCAGAGGTCTTGTGTTTGAAGAGAAGCTTGAGAGACTTCCTTCTTGGCCTCCTGTTAAGTCGAGGTTGACGACTAGTAGGTGTTTGTTCGATCCTGATCGAACTTAACCTCCTGTTAAGTTGCGACCGAGGGCAGTAGGTATTTGTTCAAGCTTTGGTTGAACTTAACCTTTCGTTAAGCCGCGCACGAGGGTCGGTAGGTGTTGTTCGAACTTGGTCTAACTTAACCTTTTGTTAAGTCGTGGCCGAGGGTCGATAGGTGTTGTTCGAACTTGGTCAAACTCAACCTTTCGTTAAGTCTCGACCGAGGGCCGGTAGGTGTTATTCTAGCTTGGTCAAACTTAACCTTTTGTTAAGTCGCGATCGAGGGCCGGTAGGTGTCGTTCAAGCTTGGTCGAACTTAACCTTTTGTTAAGTCGCGTTCGAGGGTCGGTAGGTGTGTTCGAACTTGGTTGAACTTAACCTTTCGTTAAAGCAGTTTTGATAAATACGAGTTTCTATTACTTTGACGTTGTTGCTCTGATTACATAATTAGAGAAAGTTACAAACTTTGGGCGTTGGCTGGCGTTCCGGTCCCAGTACCAATATATCGTGTCCCTTTATTATTCGACATGGAGAATCTTGAGGAGTCGGGCAATGAAAAAGAAATCAGTCCATTCTTTTCATACTTCGACTCGAAATGTCCCTCTTTTCGCCTCGCTAAAAACCTCCTTGAGAAAACCCTAACGGGACAAAACTCAACTGAGGGAAAAAGAGTACGATTTGGGGTGCACTTCTTATTTTTTAGAAGTTGAAGTATTTGAGGTGGCTGATATTCCAACTATTTTGGTTTTCCTTCCATTGTATCTAGTTGGAATGAACCCTTGTTTGCCTTGACTACAATTTTGTATGAACTGTCCCAGCTAGTTCCTAATTTACCTTCTCGTGGATCTCTGCGTGCTTGGGTTTTGGCTTTGAGTACGTAGTCCCTAACTTTGAGCAACCGGAGCTTTGTCTTTTTGTTGTTGTATATCTCTTCGTTCGTCAATCTCATCGAGCTTTTTCCTTCTACTCTGTTCATTGCTGATGCCACATTTATGGGAATACCTTAGGCTGGGCTCTCCGATCTCAACTAGTATAATTGCTTTTGTTCTGTATACCAAAGAATAAGGCGTCTCTCCTGGCCACAGTCCCTTGGCTTTTCAATTTTTTTCTTCACAATGTTTAATATAGACTTATTGGAGGATTATGCCTGCCCGTCGCCCGCTGGGTGATAAGGGGTTGAAAGTATCCTCTTAATTTTCCAT
Organism: Nicotiana knightiana; assembly: GCA_005239525.1. Classification (NCBI taxonomy): domain Eukaryota; kingdom Viridiplantae; phylum Streptophyta; class Magnoliopsida; order Solanales; family Solanaceae; genus Nicotiana; species Nicotiana knightiana. Next base: position 10,376 of record ML423993.1, read on the forward strand.
TTCTCGAAGAATTTGACGGTTTTCTTTCCCGTGAACTGGGGTCCATTATCACAGCTTATCTCCTTGGGTAGGCTGAATCGACAGATAATGTTTTTCCATATGAAGGCGATTAACTCTTGTTTTCACACTTGGAGAACGCTCCTGCTTCCACCTATTTAGAGAAATAGTCAGTTAAAACTAAAAGAAAGTGTACATTACCTCGCCCTGGTGGGATGGGACCCACGATGTCCATCCCTCACTTGATAAATGGCCATAGAGAGATGACTGAATGAAGGTGTTCGACCGCTTGGTGAATTATTAGGGCGTATTTCTGATATTGTTTGCATTTCTTCACAAATTCTGAGGCATTTTTTTTCATGGTGGGCTAGTAGTACCCTTCCCGTATGAGGCATATAACGAGTGATCGATCACCGTAATGAGTGACGCAGTGGCCTTTATGGACTTCCTCGAGAATGCATTGGGTTCGGTTTGGACCCAAACACTTCGCTAGAGGGACGCCATACGTTCTCTTGTACAAGTTATTATGAAGGAGGTTGTATCTGGCTGCTTGCTTTCTTAGTTTTTTGGCTTCCTTTTAGTCGTTTGGGAGGGTACCATCCTGCAAGTAGGTAATAATACAATTTCTCCACTCCCAATTTAAACTTATAGAATTTACCTCGAGTTGGTCTAGTAACCAGTTGAGGAGGTGGACTACGCTTTTATCCCCGGTCGTGATGCTCTTGGTGGCTGCGGCCAATTTAGCGAGGCCGTCTGCTTCGATATCCTAGGATCACGAGATCTGGTCGAGCTAGCATTTGTCGAAATTGGGAAGCAACTTACAAACCTCAGCTTGATATTTTTTCAACCTTTGTTCTTTGATTTGGAAAGTCCCTGTAACTTGGTTAACTACGAGCTGAGAATCAAAGCTGAGTTTAAACCGCTTCGCCCCATATTTGAGTGCTAGACATAGCCCTGTGATTACGGCCTTATACTCGGCCTCGTTGTTAGTCATATTTGGGCATCTTATGAAATGGAGAATTACTTCGCCGGTAGGGACCTCAAGTACGAGTCCCAGACCAGACCCAGAAGCGTTGGATGCATCGTCAGTGTACATGACCCAGAGGTCTTGTGTTTGAAGAGAAGCTTGAGCGGCTTCCTTCTTGGCCTCGAGCATTACTTTTGCGCTAAATTCTGTGACGAAGTCGGCGAGCACCTGCGAATTTATCATTGTCCGAGGTTGGTATGTGATATCGTGCTCACTTAGCCCGATGGCCCATTTGGCCAGTCTCCCCCAACTCGAGTTTATGTAAAATACTTCTTAGAGGAAAAGTGGTAACGTCCGAGATAGGGTGGAACTAGAAATAGGCTCTAAGCTTTCGTGAAGCTACGAACAACGCCAAGGAAAACTTTTCGAGGTGTGGGTACCTCGTCTCGGCATCGACAAATGTTTTACTAATATCAGCAAAAAAAAAAAATTTGAAAGCACTTTTGAAAAAAGTATGAATTTTGCACGAGATAACAAGGAACGTAAAAGAGGACGTAGTAGAGGAGATAATTGTCACATGTGCCAAGGACATGGCACCGATAGATGTTTCGAATTATCCGTAAAAGACATGTTTTGGAAAGAAAATTTTCAAAATAAGTTGATTCTCGGAGCACGGTCAAAGAGGCTATAATAGTAATTGACAAATCTCAAATAAGTTGATTCTAGAAGCACGGACAAAGTAGCTTGATTGTGTAAAAAAATTTTACACCATTAATGCATAAATAATGCAAGTTTAATAATGCAAAAGATAATTATACTAGTTGTAAGATACTATATTAGTAATACAAAGATTGATAAGAGAAGATACCAGAATTTAACATTCTTATCTCTGCCAAACAACCTCTTAACGTGGGCTGGCCAACTGAGTCACTGATCAACATCATCAAGAACATAGAGTCAATAGTTGTGATGGCTAACCCCTAATGATAAGGCATATCCTATGGATAGCGCAATTCGTTGATGCGCTATGCAGTCAAACTACAAATACTAAGAATAGCACATATATTTTATGTGATATACCTTAACGGATAAACGTGTCGTTAAGGTATAGTGCGGTAAATAACCGCGTTATATATAAAATGGTACTCAATTATTTTTTCACTTATTTTCGTCGTTTGAGTCCAACAATACCACACTTTGGTTCCAAACTCTGAGTACGAGTCCCAGTCTAGACCCAGAAGCATTACATGCGCTGTCGATGTACATGACCCAGAGGTCTTGTGTTTGAAGAGAAACTTGAGCGGCTTCCTTCTCGACCTCGGGCATTACTTTTGCGCTAAATTCTGCGACGAAGTCGACAAGCACCTGCGACTTTATCGTTGTTCGAAGCTGGTATGTGATGTCATGCTCACTTAGCTCGATAGCCCATTTGGCCAGCCTCCCCCAACTCGGGTTTATGTAAAATGCTTTTTAGAGGAAAAGTGGTAACGACCGAGATAGGGTGGCATTAGAAATAGGGTCTAAGCTTTCGTGAAGCTACGACCAATTTCTCGCGGTGTGGGTACCTCGTCTCGGCATCGACAAATGTTTTACTACTATTAGCAAAACTATTTGTTGTAAAAGCACTTTTAATAAAAGTATGAATTCTGCCCGAGATAACTAGGGACGTAAAAAAGGACGTGATAGAGGTGATAATTGTCACATGTGCGAAGGACATGACACTGAATAAAAAGGATAGATATGTTTGGACCTATCCGTAAAAGACATATTTTGGAAATAATATAAAAATTTTAAAATAAGTTGATTCTAGAAGCACGGCTAAAGAGGTTATAATAGTAATTGACGAATCTCAAATCTTTGTAGTTCGTACCTTTTACAATTGAGCTCTTAAGAATGTAAAACATTCTTCATTTGTACACGTGGCGACGACGCAGAACGCGGGCAACTTTTCTTCCATCAATACGTAAGATAGATGATTAAAACCGCTCTTCCCTCTTATTTCTCTCCCTGTTTCTCTAATTCAAATAGACTCCCAAAAGACTCAACACATTCTCTCCCTCTCTTAGTTAATGCAACATTTTGCTTAATATCCATGGCAGACGAGAAGGGAATTCCAAATCTTGAACGTTCTCTCTCTACCCCATCAAAGAACGTTATCGACGTTCCAAAAAGTGACAATCTTGATGCCCAAAATGTTACTATCAGTATTGACAAGAACCTACTGATCGATTTACAGCAGCTTTCAATTGGACCTATTATCAGTGAAGCTCATTATTCTGTGGTTTACCAAGGATTGTGAGTCCCCCTTTTTCTCTGATTGATTTCTACTTCTCTCAGTAGCTTCATTTTCTTGTTTTAGTAGTCTTGCATTATTTTCTTGATTTCGGGTTTTATCCAAATTCTCCTTCTTGTAATGGACTTGATCATTCTTGAATTGTCGGCTATATGAATCTGCTCCTTCTTCTCTTTTGAGACTATTTTTCTGCGATTCTTGTTATTGTAGTCTGTAACTGAATTGCTATCTCTTTTGGGAATTAAGAACTGCTTCTATCTTCAAGTCAATAAGTGAGGTGAAAGTTTTGTTTTTTTCCAATTAGCTTCAAAATCTTGTTTGTAAGAGTGCTGATTGTGTTTATTTCTTGATTAATTTATGTGATAATATATAAAATAAAATAAAAACCTTAGAAATTGTACTGGCGATTGTAGATTTTAGACTATATTAACCAACTGGATTAAACTTTTCTTTCTTTAATTGAGCATCAACTCAATGCAGAATCCCAATAGTATTTTATTTTATCTTAATTCATTTTCTCATTTAGAAAACAAGTTCTGCATTTATGAGCGTCAGAGTATAGCCAGTCCTAAAACTGAATAAAAGAGAGAGTTTGTGATAGGTTGACAGTTAGTGTATATGCAAGAAAATTCATATAGCCATTTCCAATTAGTTTGAGATTACAAAAAAGTTAATTGATGTTTCTTTAAAAGAAAATTTCAATGAGGTAATAGGTATTGAGTCTCTCCGCCAATGAGGTAATAGGTGTGACTCGAATGAAGAATTTAATACTGAAGCGTCTTCTTTAGTCCTATACAATCAAAATTTCATTTAAACTATCAAAGGGGAGATATGGAATGTTCCTTAAATTGAAATGGATCCCATTCTTAGAACTACAATCTGTAACTTTGCCAATCAATATATTAGCTTTAACTAGTTTTTTTATGTACTTCCTCCGTTCCATTTTATCTGATAACATTTGATTCAAAATGGAGTTCAAGATCCTAATGGAGTTGATTAAGAAATAGAGGCAATGTTTTAAGCTAATGTTTCGTCTAGATTAACTGTTGGTGGAAGAGATCTGCCAAGTTTGGTTGTTATAAAGGGGACCATAATCCAGAGAAGGGGGTTAATACTATTTTTAATATTTCTTTTTTGGTAGTCCTGATTGAAAGATTAAGTCAATGTATTGTTAAAAGAGATTCAACTTTGGCTAGAAACCTGGAAAAGATGGAACTTATTATACATACTGAGGTCTCTTTCAACTGTTTCGCAGAATTTGTCGATAATATCTGTTCTTTTACCCAAAGTGTTTAAAATCTGCTACTTCTCTCACTGAATTGCTAATTGGTAATGTGATAGGATTTCAGTACTAACAGGATGACATAAATGAAGCTATGCTGATAGTTCTGCTAATTTATGAATATCCGAGAATGCACTACTTCACTTACCTCCCTTTTCGATTTTTCTTTTCTCCTTGCATCAGAAAACAAATACTTCATCAGAAAAAGAAAGGAGAGGGTGCATCTGAGGAAATTTTTTAATATCCCTTACATATGTGCATGCTTTAGATACCTCTCATTCTATTCGTGAACGCAGTACTTTGGTTGACCACAGATTTTAGGAAGTCTTGATGTTTCTATATATACCCTTGTAAAGGTCTTTTGTGCTAAAGTTCAAATTATGAGAAATCATGTTGTTCTGAAGCAAATTTTTATATTACATGTTCCAGATATAAATCCCTGCCTGTTGCGATAAAAGTAATACAGCCAGAGAAATCCTCAAATGTAAGTCCAGAGAGGAAGGTGAAATTTGAGAGGGAAATTACGATGCTATCTAGAGTGAAGCATGACAACATTGTGAAGGTATGTGCTGTTAACAAGAAATGTGCCACAAGCTAAATTTCATTCACGAAGTTACCATCGTTTAGGTGGCATTACTCCATGTGTTTACCTTAGTTTAGCTGGAGTCACTGCACGTGTTTACTTAAGCGGAGAGTCTAAATCAAGAAGGACATTGTTAACTTTGATGTTCAACTAAGGAAAACAATAAAATCCATAGCCATGTGTTGTATGTAATCATATCAAAATATAAAGAACTGTTCAATATGATTTTCTTTTTACCGGTTATGCTTATGTCATTTAATCCTTACAGTTTATTGGTGTCTCCACGGAACCAGCGTTGATATTAGTCACAGAGTTAATGAAAGGTGACACACTTCAGAAGTACCTGTGGAGTATCCGACCACATTGTCCAGATTTCAACCTTTCTCTAAGTTTTGCATTGGGAATTTCTCGGGCAATGGAGTATTTGCATGCAATTGGCATCATTCACCGTGATCTGAAGCCAAGTATTGCGCCTTATCTCTCAGTTCTCTATTTCGCTTCAATTTGTATGTTTACGTGACTGAAGTAAGTAGGCAGTAGTACATTAAACTTTTTCATTCTCAAAATCTGTCTCATCCATGGCCGCGTGTGTACATTTGTAGGTAATCTACTCCTCACAGAAGACAAGACAAGAATTAAACTAGCTGACTTTGGGTTAGCTAGGGTGGTGGCAGAAACTGAAATGACCGCAGAAGCTGGTACATACCGCTGGATGGCTCCTGAGGTATATTTTACATTGGGCTAAAAATTTTACGTCCTGCTTAAAATCATATTATATGCTTACCTTTTGCCGATGCCAGTTATTGTACACAGAACCAGCTGATTATGGGGTGAAGAAACACTACAATCATAAAGTAGATGTCTACAGTTTCTCGATGGTTCTATGGGAGCTACTCACCAACGACACTCCATTCAAGGGAAAAACCGACATAATGGCAGCGGATGCTACAGCTAATGTATGGTTCTGTACCTTAGAATATTACAGTTATATTCATTTTCTATTGTGTTGATGTTTGACTATATGTTATTAGTAATGATTTAAACATTGGAGTTATATAGATGCTTGCTTGGTATGGAGGCGTAATTGTTGTTGTTTTCAGTGGGGTAGAATATAATTTTCCTTTACTTTGGTAAAATTCCAGAATTTAAGGCCTAGCACGGATAACATTCCTAAGGAGATTTTACCCCTCATTAGCTCCTGCTGGTCGGAGAATCCAGCAGATCGACCAGAATTTGCGCAAATATCAGATATCCTTGCAAACATCCTTGGCGATGCATATATTCCACAGACGCTAACTACAAATCTTTCTGAGGGGAAGCAGCCTGCTGCAGATACTCCGCAAACGATAACTCCAAATCTCTCTGACAAGGATCAATCTGCGAGCGAAGAGATTGCTAATTCTCCTGGCACCAACAATGATCAATCTGCGAGCGAAGAAATTGCTAATTCTCCTGGCACCAACAATTTGATGGATAAGAGTGCAGAAAATAAGAAGAAGAAAAGCAAGAGTTGGTTGTGCTGTTTCAAGAGTGGCAACAATGACAATCTCCAATAGGTAAACTGTAATTAATTGATGCTAAGTCCTGGCTCTCTGCCAATTTTGCTATAGTTAGGATATACAGAAAGTATAGAATACACTTGAAAGCATATGTTGTCCAAAATACACCATCATTTTTTACACTGTACAGAAAGCAACTGCGTAGTATCTTGCAAAGAGAATACAGAAAAATAAGGACAAGAGTATAGCTATCTCTTGCGTATGCATTCTCTATGTTATTTTTTACAACAGAAAGTGATTTTTGCTTGATGTAGCTTTTAATATGTTAACAGTTATGTCCATCTATGTTACTCGGACTCTTCAAAAATTTTGTTTATACTTCCAAGAACATGATTGTGCACACGTAAAGATTGATTGCTAAAATAAAATTTATATTGTCAAGTTATTTAAAAGGATAATTACATTTAGTTGGCTATTAGTATAAAGGGATTTTTCTATTTTCATCGTAGTATAAAGGGATGTAACTTTTATGTGAATATTCTTTAATTTTAAAGTTTTCATGTTACCTATGAGTTAGTGTGAGTAATAAGAGAAGGAAATTTGTAGAGCCATAAACATGGCTAATTCCAAATTGTGCAACCAAAGAGCAACATTATCATCATCTATTCTTTGTTTAACCCCGTAAGGTAGAGAAGATTATTATTTATTGTCTATAATTGTAATCATTTCTGTTGGTCTTCAAAAATCATTACTTCCCTTGACCAATCATCTATGCTCGCCTTTTCCACTTGCTTTATTAGATCGGTTACCTAGCTAGTACTTTTCTGCTTTTATGTTTTCCAATAGGCAATTCTTAACTGTAAATTGCCCCTTTCCTTTTTCTATTTTTCTTGAGGAGGGAGGAAGAATTGGCGGTGGGTGAAAATGCCTGAAAGTAGTGACTACAAACTCGGGGATCGTTTGATACGATGAATAAGCAAAAATAATCTTGGGATAAAAATTTAGTATTGTCTTATTGCTTGTTTGGTTACTAATTCTGGGATAAATTATCTTAAAATTTAAAATTGTAACGGATAACTTATACCTGTTAGACCAAAAAGTTTTAAGTCTTTTTGTTAAGCTAATAAAATAATAAGATAGAGGGTAAATCCTAGCCGAAGATAATTTATTTAGATCAAAAGTCTTAAACAAGAGTAAGCTAACATAGTTGAACCCAAAAATCGGTTATAGCCTCGACTGAGTTTGAAAATACAAGAAAAGATAACAACTTGAGTAACATCAGATAACAATGAAAGTAAAGGAAAGAAAGGGTTCACCCAACCTGGGGCGAGATAGATATGCATTTATTTGATAAAGTTGAACTACAGATGAACACAAGGATTCTAGGCTATTTCTCCCTCTTAGTGCAGAACCTGAGGTGATGAACCCTTCCTCTCCTAAGAGTGATATGTCTGTGTGTGTTTTGAACTAGCCTCTCCCTTTACATCACTCTCTCTCCTAATATTTATACAAATGACTTTCATTACCCAACAGTCCTTAACCAGAGTGCCTAAGTCCTTTTAATATCTCGTAGAACAATCCTTTGAATCGTCTAAGTGTCGAACTAACCGTACAGGTCTCTTGAGTACTCGACCTCGACCATAGCTGAGCCACCTGCCGGTATTTTTCTTCCTACGCGCGACTTCGGCTTTATCGACCCCTGGTTGTTATTCCTTAAATAGACTTCTTTTGATCAGATTTTGACCCATACAGTTAAACCTTCCGCTTGTCGAGGTCGTCCTTGGACGAGCTCGACGGGCGGACTTCGCCAGTTTGCGAGTTGAGAAATCTGAGCATCTTAGCCGAGGAGCGAACCTTCTTGACGAGATGACGATGTGACGTTTCGAGAGCCATACATGACCGTTACGTCAATTTGAAATGACGTCAACTTGTCATGCGTCATTATGGCGCATGTTCCCTATGCGTTACGTCGTTTCCTGTGCCTCTTCCGTTTTGGAGTTAATGTGGCGGCGTTTGGTTTTGCTGCTCATGGTGTCAGTGTCCTTATAAATAGAGAAGAGATTTTCTCGTTTGGGTGTTGTGTTTCTCAATCGTTTGAAAGACCCTAGAATTTTTCTTCTCCTTCTTCAGATTCTTATATCCCCCTCTCTGTTCTTTTAAAGTTTCCTACCATTGTTACCTTCTTCTCCTTAGCACTCCTCATCTCCGCAACCAAAGAAGAGATGGCTAGTGCATCTTCTAACTTAGATAGAGTTTTTGGTGTCGTTGCGTCAGAAACTGAGATACCCTCCCATGAAGAAGGGATAGCCATGGCGGAAGATGAAAATATTCCCACTGTGGATGAAATAGTTCCACGTTCGGGGAAGACCAGGACCGATTTCAAGAGCCTTCCTGACGACGAGCCCGAACCCGTCGTTTTCGAAATGGATATTGCAAGGCTTACTGCGCTTATGGCTAAATGGAGGATTCCTGACCATGTTGAACTTATTCCCGCGGGCAGCGACGTCGTGCAGATACACCGCCCGGGATATTGTGTGTTTTATGCATACGTGTTCGTCATCGGGTACACACTTCCCCTCCCCGGCGGAGGACTTTTGCCGCTACTGTGATGTGTACCCGGCTCATCTCTCTCCGTACATATACAAGCTCTTCCTCATGCTTATCAAGTACGTGGAACTGGCCGGTCGGGAGATTTCTCTCTGTCACCTGCTTCACCTCTTCGTTCTGAGTTTTTAAAGGGGTATGATGATACATCTTCATCACCGCGGGACCAAGGTCTTAGTGATGAAGATGGATGATAAGACCAACCGCCGATTTGGGAGAACTTCTTCTATGTGAGGACGGAGCACGAGGTGTCGAATCCTAAGGGGTTTCCTGAGGGGTGGAACTATGCCCGTAAGTTTTTCCTCCCAAATGGTTGCTCGTTGCCCCCTTTCGGTGTTCTGATCGTTCTTCTTTTCTCTTTTTTTTTTAATATTTTACAGCCGAGAAGGAACCTCCTTCGCTAGTCGCTGATATCCGTGATTTGTGAGCCAGGTTTTGACCCATACGATAGGGATTCGTGAATGATCGTCGTTCCACGAGAGATTCGGGCGCATACCTTCTGCTGGTGAGTCATCTCGTCTTGCACTTTGCCACTTTTCCCTTCGTTCCGTATTTTCTTCCCTCATATTTCCTCTTTGGTTAAAGCTTCTCTCGCTGGTAAGTCGGAGGGCTACGAAGAGGGCGAGGGCTCCCATTCCTTCTTTCCGTCAGTCGAGTCCCCTGATCGGACCTGTACCAATTGCGGCTGGCGATAGCATTTAGGCTGCTGGTACTTTACAGATTATGGCTCCAGCCGGACTCGGCCGTCAGGAGGCTTCTCCCCTGGTGGAAGCTCTGGTTCCCGCAGTTCATTTGGTGGATGAATGTTTTCAGGGCGATGGCGAAGAGGCTCCGTTAAAGAGACGGAGGATAATGGCTGATGTGGTGCCCGGGATTGAGGGGCCTTCGAGGGTAGATCCCGTGCTGGCAATGTCCAAGCCTGATGGTGATGCTAATTTGGGTGTGGAGACCCTATCCCCCTCGAGCGCGGAGGTGGTGCACGTCTCGGGCGTGGAGGATGCTATCGTGGTAAGAGGGCAGATTTTAGAGGTCGTTGTGATCTTTTCGTGCGGTCCGACTTCTCAGCAGGCCCATGTTCCCTGTTTGGCCAGTGAGAGGGCAAATGGCGTGTTATAGACGACTATGAATCCAGTTCAGATATTGATCGTGAGGACATAAGAATGTTTGAGGCGGGTTTCACCCAGGTTGAGGCGAGAACGGACGGTTCCTCCTGTGTGATCGAGATTCCTTCTGATTACGACTTGTTGGAGTATATGGTGAGCCTGGTGCCCCAATTCGCCCTTCTTTGTTCCGCTACTAAAAGTAGGGGAGATCAGTGATGCTGGCCTGTCACGGGGCATAACCGGGATGGCTTTGAGGGTGAGTTCTTTATTGTTTTCTTCGTTTTGCGCCTTCCACTTTTCCTGACTCTCTTTTTATTCTCTTTTCCTTCTTCAAACTTTTATTTTGGAGACTGAGAGTATCCTCCACGAGGAGAGACAGGCTGTCGCTTTTCAGAAAATGATTTCAAAGTACCGCCGACACCGTGACAACTGCCGTGAGATGCAGGCACGCCTCAGGGCGAGCGGCAATCTTCAGTCCCTTAGGGAGGCATTGGAGCGAAAGGATGAGGACTTAATGCGGTCCATTAGCAGATGCATCGAACTCGAAAGGTTGCTTAGGGATAAAGAAGAAGAGCTCGAGGTGGGCAAGGGGGTTGTGGCAGAGTGTATTGATCTTCAGGCGAAGGTGGTGGACCTGCGGGTGGAGCTTGAGCAAAGTGCCACTAGAATCGCCGGTCTAAGTGTTGAAATGGCGGAGAAAGTGACTGAGTTGGAAGGGAAGGTGACCGAGATGGAGAGGAATGAGGGAGCCCGAGTAGCGGCCTTGGTGAGGGCAGCGGCACTGGAAGATTCATCCGCGTTCTCAGGTCTGAACAAGCAACTGAGGTGGAGACGGCCACTCTGAGGGAGGCGCGACTTGATGAGCGAATTGGTGGGCTTGAGAGAGATGTCTCGAGCCTGGGTGATCAAGTTATTGCTCTCGAGGCTAAGAGGGCGCGATTGTTGGCTTCGACCCCTTCTCTTGCGTCTGCCTCTGTTGGCGTTCCTCGCCCTTTGTATGAGATATGGATCCATGCTAAGGCTCAGCGGGATGTATATAAGGGCTTGGTGGCAGCATGGAATATTCCTGAAGCCGATTTCGAAGAAATTCATGCTAAAGCACGTGAGGCCCGGCTTGCCTGCAGCTATGACCCCGTGACACCGGCGACCGGTGAAGACGATGAGGCCGAAGACGGGCTTACTTTTGATGATGAACATTCTGACGGGGAGGGCGATGGTGGAGGTGAAGGCGCTGAACCAAGCAGGAAGAGGGGTGACGGCGTGGATGGAGATAATGCTGAGTGAAGCTTTTGTACTGAATTTTTCTTTCTATACTTAGTATTTTTTTGTTCTTATTTTGGGTGGGGGCGCCCTTTTGGCCCTTTGTAAGATGCTTTCTTTTGGATGGAATAGTTGATTTGTCCTTGATTGTACGTCTTTGGCTTTTCCCTCTCTTTTCTTTTTGGATTTTTGGATTTTCTCGCAATAAGTCCCTGACTTTTGGTTGCAAATTCGAGTGAGGTCGAATTTAACTTGTTGTAAATTCGAGCGAGGTCGATTTGACTTGTAATTAATTCGAACGAGGTCGATTGTAACTTGTAATTAATTCGAACGAGGCCGAATGTAACTTGTTAATTCGAGCGAGGTCGAATTTGACTTGTTAATTCAAGTGAGGTCGAATTTGACTTGTTGATTCGAGTGAGGTCGAATTTGATTTGTAACTAATTCGAACGAGGTCGAATGTAACTTGCAATTAATTCGAACGAGGTCGAATGTAACTTGTTATTAATTCGAACAAGGTCGACTGTAACTTGTTAATTCGAGTGAGGTCGAATTTGACTTGTTAATTCGAGCGAGGTAGAATTTGACTTGTTAATTCGAGTGAGATCGACTTTGATTTGTTAATTCGAGCGAGGTCGAATTCAATTTGTAACTAATTCGAACGAGGTCGAATGTAACTTGTAATTAATTTGCACGAGGTCGAATTTGACTTGTTAATTCGAGCAAGGTCGGATTCGATTTGTAACTAATTCGAACGAGGTCGAATGTAACTTGTAATTAATTCGAACACAGTCGAATTTGACTTGTTAATTCGAGCAAGGTCGAATTCGATTTTCTTAATTGGCGATGGCGTGGGGCCACATGGACGTGAATTCGAACGAGGCCGAATATTGAACAAGGTCGAATACAACTCATAGTCAATTCGAGTGAGGTAGAATGTACATTTCCTGTGTTGATGTGATGTGTAAGCTTGGTGGATTTACGAAGGATGTCGTATGTTGCTCCACTTATTCATTTATTGGAGAATGTTTACACGTTTCCGCTCAGTTCGTACATACATTCGAGAAGTCCCACTCTATCTAGTCCCTTCATTGCTCGGCTTGGAGAAGTAGTTGACGGGCCGGGTGATGAACTTATTACTTAGGCTTCGAGACATCCTAATCCTCAGTTAATTCGAGCGAGATGAAATTTTGCACACTTATTTTCTGCATATGTTGGAGAGATTTGCATGTTTTCCGGGCTGGCAACCCAGTCCCAGTCTACATGGACTTTTTCTTTATGGTGTTAAGTATAGCCTTATTGGGGATTTCGCTTGATCGATATGGCGTGGAACATTTTCTTCATGTGCCATTTTTTGAAGGAGCCGGAGCATTTTCGTGAAGAATCTTTTTTTTACGTCGGTTGTCTCCTATTCGCGTATTTGGGAAAACACTTCTGTTTCTCTTCCACTCAACTGATTGGTTGACGGGCCGATGGGAGCGGGCAACGTTCCCTTCTCTGGCTATGCTTCGTGGCTGTTATCAGTCTTGTGAGGTCACTTATTTCGGCGCTCTGTACTCGAGGGAGTTGGTTGAGCTGACGTTTATTGAACTCGAGTGACATTTTGTGGGTCTTTAGATTGGTGTTTTTGCTGTCTCCGCTCCTTAGACCTGGAAAGTCCCTTCGACTCAATTGGCAACGAACTGAAAATCGCGCCGTAGAACGAATCGTTTTGTTCCATACTCGAACGCTGGTTTCAGATTTGATCTCAGTTTCGTGCTTAGTCTCGTCGTTAGTCGAACCTGGGCACCTCATGGACTGACGACTCACTTTGCCCGTTAGGATCTCGAGCTCGAGTCCCAGGTCGACTCAGTCCCCGACACACAAAGATAACAGAAGCATAAGCCATACCACAAGCATACAGGCAGGACAAGTTTATCATTTCAATGAATTACATAAAAGGCTATCATTCCATTCTACGAGAGAGAAGGCAGTGCACATAGGGTATAGATTGGTATCTAGCATTAATATGGCAATAGGATGGTGGACGCGCTTGGTGCTGTAATGGTCATAGTCCCAATATGACAACTTGCGCTCATAACGCACCAGAACTATTACTACGGCACAACGTAGTTTTCGTGTAGATATCAAACATAACTTCGATTCATGCAAGGATCTAACCTTGGTTGGTGTGGCTATTTCAAGGTCTTGCCTGTAAGTTTCTCAGGTTTACTTTCGTAACGAAAGAGGAAACTATAACGGATGGTAAATGGAACTAGGACCAAATTTAGATCTAGAGGAAACTAAGACTTTGACTAGGAAATCCCACAGACGGCGCCAAACTGTTAGACCAAAAAGTTTTAAGCCTTTTTGTTAAGCTAATTAAATAATAAGATAGAGGGTAAATCCTAGCCGAAAATAATTTATTTTAGATCAAAGGTCTTAAACAGGAGTAAGCTAACATAGTTGAACCCAAAATTGGTTATAGCCTCGGTTGAGTTTGAAAATACAAGAAAAGATAACAACTTGAGTAACATCAGATAACAATGAAAGTAAATGAAGGGAAGGATTCGCCCAACCTGGGGCGAGATAGATCTGCGTTTATTTGATAAAGTTGAACTACAGATGAACACAAAGATTCTAGGCTCTTTCTCCCTCTTGGTGCATAACCTGAGATGATGAACCCTTCCTCCCTTAAGAGTGATATGTTTGTGTGTGTTTTGAACTAGCCTCTCCCTTTACATCACTCTCTCTCCTAATAATTATACAAAAGACTTTCATTACCCAACGGTTCTTAACCAGAGTGTCTAAGTCCTTTTAATATCTCGTAGAACAATCCTTTGAACCGTCTAAGTGTTGAACTAACTGCACAGGCCTCCTGAGGACTCGACCTTGACCATGCCGGTATTTTGCTTCATACGCGCGACTGCAGCTTGATCGACCCCTGGTTGTTATTCCTTAAAAAGACTTCTTTTGATCAGATTTTGACCCGTACAATACACACCAGAGGATGGAATAGTAATCTCCGGATAAGTTATCCCAGAATAAGGCAGTAAAATTGACAATTCCAAAATTAATACAACATACCAAAAAATTAATAAGAAATAATATCAGGTTAACTAATCTCAACATAACTAATTCCAGTGTAACTTATCTTCAAACCAAATGCCCCTTATAGAATATAGCATAGGATTCAATGAAGAGAATTACAAAAGATCACGATTCAACTTTCATAAAAGACAACTTGATATGTAATTCTTTTTCTTTTTTAAAAAAGAAAAAAAAAAACGAGGGTGATAACACAAAAAGAATCTTTTATTTTGTCGAAAATGAGCTGAATCAACAATACCTCCATAACAACATGAAGGTAAGTGGCCGAAAAATATTCTCCAAATTACTGATCCGTATTTTGAGTCCACCTATAGCTTTGTAGTTTGTGAGTAAAATCAGCTTCTTCAGAGGGACCAGTCAATGTTACATTTACTAATGAGCAGTGGCGAATCCTAACATATTAGTTGAACCCATGACTTTTATCTTAAATCTGAATTTTCAGTATAAAATCTATTAAAATTGCTGAAAAAAATTGAGGTATGAACCCATAACTCAAATAAGGTGATGAGTTCAGTTGTTGAAGTCGAAATTTTGAACCTATAAAATTAAAATTCTGAATCCGTCTCTGCTAATGAGTAGTGAAATGTCTACTCTCATAAGTCACATCTATTTTAAGACTCTTAAGAGGCAACTGAAAAAATGAAAACTCATGTCGGATAAAATTGAAATTGAGATTCCATCTATCTGAATTTTTGTGGCAAATTGCACAAGAACATGGCAAACGTTAGAATTTTGTGACGATCATAACTTGCAAAATTATAATAACTGTCAGAGCTCCAGCGTATAACCATAAGACTTGCCTAAGAATTTATGATCAGACCAAAGATTATTTTTCCAAGACTTTTTCTATTGGGGTTGAAATTTAAACAGTGACACCAAAAGAAGCATTAGTGGACAAAAGTTTAACGGGAGAAATGTAAAAATAACCAGATTTACAAGCGGTCATTCAAAAATAGCCACAGTTTCAAAAATAATCAAAATTTAGCCACTTTTCATGTAAAGATAAATCTGAACGAAAACACTGATCAAAATCCGAAAAATACTCCAGTATAATATACTGGAGTTCCAGAGTATAACATACTGGAACTTTCCGCGTGTTGGAGTTCCAACATAATATGCTGGAAGTTCATATGCAGGTGCACCGAACCCCAGTATATTATGCTGGACCGGTCTCTATTGCAGCAAAATAGTGACTATTTTTCAATGACTTGACAAACGATGGCTATTTTTGAATGACCAGTTCGAAAACTGGCTAGCCCGCTCTATTTTGACAAGTTTAACTCCAACTGAAAACAGCTCGGAATTTCAACCTAAAAGCTTCACCCTAATTTAAGCAACTAATACTAGTTCTTCAATACAGGCGTAATTAAACCCTAGAATATTTGATTCATTACACAAGAAAAATTACTAAAGTAACAGTTGCATATGGTCCTAGAACAATCATTAATAATGATTAGGTGAAAACAATGTCTTCCAAATCTCAGAGAAAGCCTCAACGATCACCCCATGATAATGCTTAGCATTAAGTGATAGAAAACACTGCAAAAGTTGCTCCAAATCATTCTTCTCAAACATTTGTTTCTCAAAAATCATTTCCATCATAGACCTTTTGAAATCCTCATATGGATCCTCCGATTTCTTCACGATCGCAAAACTCTCCTTCACTTTCCCATCAACGCTACAAGGTATCAGTTTCTTGAACACAGACAACCTCGGAGGGAGCTCGTTGTCCGATGATGTAGTCGAAACTGATACCCTTCTACCTGTTGAGACATAATATAATTAACTAATTCAAAATGTGTTCCTCTTTTAAAAAAAATTAAAATTTTGTTGAGATTATCACATATTGAGACATGCTACGTACCAAATAAGGAGGTCTTGGTTCGTCACTACAAAAAGAATGGATTATTTGCACCATATGGCCATTTTTAAGCCATTCTTTAAATTTGGTCTACGTTAGTCTAGTGGGATAAATTTGACTTGATCAATTTTTCTTCTATCACGCAAATTTAGCCAAATGGGCAAAATTTAACTAGTGGCATAAAAAGGGTCATTTGTGTAAATGCACATTAAAATAAGCTTATAATATACTCCCTCCGTTCTAATTTATGTGAACTTGTTTGACTGGGCATGAAGTTTAAGGAAAAATGAAGACTTTTAGAATTTGTGGTTCTAAACAATTCAAAAAGGGGTCTAGAGTATATGTGTGATTATAAAACCTTCTCATTAAGGGTAGAATTGAAAGCTTAAACTAAATTGTTTTCAAATTCAGAAAGAGGTCATTCTTTTTGAAACATACCAAAAAGGAAATAGGTTTACATAAACTGAAATAGAGGAAGTAAATAAGCAACTAAAAGTGTGTTGTCTCTGGCATTTTAATCTCTTAAATAAGATGGTCGCATAAATCAACATGGATTTAAGACACACATATATATATATATAAAATTTTACTTATTAATTAGTGGATTTTAATTGGGTAAAGTTTGTTTGCATGTTACCTTATTTAGACTTCACGTGGTGGGAATATACCGGGTATGTTGTTAGTTATATAAAACATAAATGTCATTAAGCATTACCAATGTTCATGCCCCTCGAAACGCTGCGTTTTGAATGCTTCACCCGCCTCCTCTTGGTGCTGCCAATCGTCCTCTTTTGACGCCTTGTCTTTGTAGTCTCGTATATTGTCTCCAATTGTTGGTTTAAATCCGAGGACGAGTCAGTCGAATACTCCAAACTTCTGCAAGATGATACTAATGTCTCAGTCTCCTCTTCTTCTTCATCCCAAATTTCACTACTAAAATTCCCATGATCACTTTCATCAGCAGATGACGTGTTCATGCAAAATCTTGTTTTATTTTTCTTCTTTTGAGTTCGTCGTTTGTTCTTCTCTGTTATGGAATGAGAGGGTGGAGGTAAGGCTAAAACCTCACTGTCAGAATTGTCGGAGACAGAAGAGTACGAGATTTTCCTATGAGGTTGTTCTGTGTCATCGTCGATCTTATTAACAACATGCAACTTTTCTTTTTTCCACTTGAATTCTTGTGAACGTGACGACCTGCTAGAAAAATAAACATATAAACAACAGATTCTAAGAAACTTTGTGGCGCGAAAATTTTGTTAAATAGTTATTGTTTGTATTGTATTTGCAGCAAAGTATCTAAACAAGACCTAGTTTGGCTGTCATCGGATGCATATGCTTCTCCATTCCCCGAGCTACTAGCCGACGACACATGGCGTTTGAAGGAGGAACGATGAGGACGCTGATGGTGATGATGGGGTATTGAAGGAGGGGGTGGGGTGATTGGGAAATCATTGACGGTACTAGTGATCATGAGTTGTGTGTTAAGGTTAATGGATGATGATCGGAAGAAGGATGGGACAGGATCTTGAGGAAGAATGGAAGGGTCTTTGGAACGGCAAGAGGAATGGAAGGAGGAAACAGCTTTAGATATTCTAAGCTTGAAACTTTTTTCCATTCTTTTTTTCTTGTGAAGTCTGTATGATATGGTGGAGGGGACTTTTGCCTTTGACAAACAGAAAATATGGAACTGATTTATGTTTCGAGAATTAATAGTGAACATTCTAAAAGAGAGAAATTGGAGGTCGAAAGGTTGTTGGGGTTGGG
>ML423993.1:29539-55916 GCA_005239525.1 Nicotiana knightiana
GGGGGGGGGCAGCGTGATTACTACTTAATTTTTGCCTTTGTTTTTCACCTTTTGACTAGTGAGGAGTGAAGGGGAGTGGAGTTTATAATTGATACTATCATACTACTGTTTATGATGTATAATTGTGTATGGTTTTTTTCGTTACAATAAGGGCATTATTTGAACCAATCTTTTAACAGCAAAGGCATATTTGACCTAAACTATTAACGAAAGCAAATTTGGATGATTTCACAAAGTTTAAGAGGAAATTTAAATCTTTTTCCAAATATTAATATAACTTATTCCTCTTTTTTTCCCCCCCTTGAAATACGTCTTCATGGAAGTAAAATTCTCATGTTTCACAGCAACCAAAGTGATCAACCTAATATTACAATCAAAGACTAGTCTAACAAGGACTAAGACTTTGATGATTGTCAAACTTTATTGAGGAACCAGATACGATCGGTTCCTCTGGGCTTGTCGTGTTATGTTTTGATGTCTGACCAAATGTTTTCAAGGAACTGAATAAGGGAACATATGTGATCAGTTCCCCAGTTGTCGTACAGTTAACCCTATAACTGTAAAAGTTGTTTCATTGTACCGATCCTAGCAGTAGTGCAGCGGCACAACCGCCGCTGCTAGAGGCCAAACTAAAAGATGTATTATCTCTATCTATTCTCACATGGGGTTGAAATCTTACTAGGATAGATCGTGATTTTTAATCCCATGAGCAGGGAGTTTTTACGTAAATATCATGTGTCTTTTACTTTTTGCTTATTTACTGTGGAAACAAAGAGAGAGCCAGATTCTCTATACTGTTTGGTGGACTCCTAGCTTCTATCAATTGGTATCAAAAAAAGATCTTTCTAAAACGTTAACACCTATAAAAGATCTTCATCATGGCTACTCACTGAAACTCGAGAAAGGACAATCAACCACAAGACCTCCAAGATTCAATGGCAAGTATTATGGATGGTGGAAAGCAAGAAAGTCATGACTTTATTATGGTTGATGGCTCTGAGCCATGGGGCGTGACTTGTGATGGTCCCTTTGTTCCTGTGAAAGTTGTTGGATAGGGAACAAGAACTGTTCCAAAAAGCAAAAAAAATAAAATAAATAAATACAATGTGGTTGACCATAAAGCTGTTGAGAAGAACTTCAAGGTGAAGAATATTCTTTTCTATGGTATTGGACGATGAGTATAATCATGTCTCGGCGTGTGAATCTGCCAAGGAAATCTGGGAAGCTTTTCAAACTGCCCACGAGGGAACTACTCAGGTAAAATAGTCCAAAATAGATATGCTTACCACTGAGTATAACCTTTTTAAGATGAATGAGGATGAGTCCTTTCAAGAGATGTATACCCGCATCACTTCCATAATCAATGAGCTCCATTCTCTTGAAGAAATTACTCCAACCAATAAGTTGGTCTGAAAGATTCGTAGTGTTTTACCAGGTTCCTGAGAAAGTAGGGTTAATGCCATCACTGAAGCCAAGGATCTGCAGAAGCTGGCCATTGATGAGCTAAAGGAATATCTCAAAACCTATGAGATGAAAAGAAAGAAGGATCTTGAAAGAAGAGAGCCTAATAAGGAGAAGAGCCTGGTTTGCAAGGATGCCAAAAGTGACTCAAACAGTGATGAATCCGACATGGCGCATCTCATTCGAGGATTCCAAAAGATGGTTCAAAGAAATGGTGGAATTTCAAAGAGAGGAAGTTCAAGAAGGAACGCCAAAAGAAATGATTGTTGTCATAAGTGTGGAAATCCTAGAAACTTTTGTTAAAGATTGTCCTCTTCATAAGCAGGATCGCTATAAAAATAATACTGATAAGGCTGCCAAGAGGAACTCAGTCTCTGACAGGAGGTTCAAAAGAATAGATATTGCTGACAACATGGTGAAGCAAGCTTTCGCTGCCTAGGAAGATTCATCCAGTGAATCTGAAGGTGAAGATGACCAAGGAGATAGATCAATGATGGTTGTTGACAAGGAATCCTCATAATATGAGTCAATATTTTCATTCACAGCTAAATCTAATGAAGATAAGGACAAGTAGGAAGATGAAGTAAATTTTCTTGATGTTCAAAGAAACTTGAAAACTTACTCTCAAAAGATTGTGAGTATCTCATCCGATCACGACTCTAAATTTGACAATACCATGTTCGATGAATTTTGTGTTGAAAATTGTATAAATCACAATTTATCTGCTCATAGAACACCTCATCAATATCGTGTTGGAGGAAAAAAATGGGACTTTTGAAGATATGGATAGAACAATGTTGTTCGACAGTGGTGTGCCTAAAATATTTTGGGCTGAAGCAGCCAACACTGCCTTCTACTTGATTAAAAGGTGCATGATCTAGTCCCTAGTTGAGAATACTCCCTATGAACTGCTCAATGAGAGAAAACCCAAGCTGACTTACCTTAGAGTATTTGGATACAAATATTTCGTTCTTAATAATGGTAAGGAGGCTGTGGGAAAATTTTATGCAAAAACTGATGAGGGAATTTTTCTTGGTTACTCCTCTCAAAGCAAAGCATACAAAGTCTACAACAAAAGAATCCAATATGTAGAAGAAAGTGTGCATTTGATCTTTGATGAATCTCATGAATCAAGTGGGAAAGGATCACATAACAAGGATGATGAAGATGGAGAATTTTTAAAATTTCCTAGTGGAGCTATAGATATTTCCAATGGGAAGAGCGATTTGACGAGTCAAGTAAAGAAAAGAGATGAAGAAGATGTAGTAGAATCTCCAGAAGGAACAAAGGAACCTAGTCCCTCTATTACCTCAACTGAAGATAAACATAGGTTGATGATGCTATATTAGATGCTCCTGATGCAGGACAAAAGAAATGGAAGTCATACTTCTTTGATGTCAATGATGGTTCAAATATAGGGGAACCTGGTTCTTCGAAACCTGAAGTTCAAATATCTAATTGAAAGCACAAGAGCTCACATCCCCTTCAAAATATGATCGCACCCTTAGATTCTGGTATTCAAACTAGATCTAAGGCAAGGAACAATTTTGCCTTCTCAACCTTCATATCTAAAATCGAGCCTAAAAATATCAATGAAGCATTGAAAGATGCTGTCTGGATAGGTTCCATGCAAGAAGAACTTCATCAGTTTGAGAGAAACAAAATGTGGCACTTGGTCCCTCAACCTTCACATAGAACAATTATTGAAATCAGGTGGGTGTTCAGGAACAAGCTTGATGAATTTGGAAACACAACAAGAAATAAAGCAAGATTGGTGGTTCAGAGATACAACCTAGAAGAAGGGATCAACTATGATGAGACCTTTGCCTCTCTTGCTCGAAGGGAAGCAATTAGGATTCTTATTTCTTTTGCATATCATATAAAAATCAAATGATCCCAAATAGATGTTAAAAGTGCGTTTCTAAATGGATATCTGAAGGAAGAAGTATTTGTCAAGCAACCTCCAGCTTTGAAAGTCATGAGCATGTCTTCAAGCTTGTCGAGGCTCTATAGGGTTTGAAGCAAGACCCTTGAGCATGGTGTGAGAGATTGTCAACATTTCTTCTTGAAAATGGCTTTACTAAAGGGAAATTGACAATACCTTATTTCTGAAGAAAAGAGGTAGAAACCTAATGATTGTGCATGTCTATGTTGATTATATCATATTTGGTAGAACAAATGATTCTCTTTGTGAGGAGTTTGGAAATCTCATGGGAAGTGAATTCGAGATGAGTATGATGGGTGAGCTAAATTTCTTCCTTGTGTTGCACGTGAAGCAAACCTCAAAGGGAACCATGGTCAGTCAATAGAAGTAAATCAAGGAGCTGCTGAAAAGATTTGAGATGAAAAATTTTAGGACCATTGATACACATATTGCCACTATTACGCAGTTAGACATAGACGAACCTGGTTCTCCTGTCAATGAAACTATGTATAGGGGTATCGTTGGATCTCTTCTATACTTGACTGCTAGCAGAACTGATATTGTCTTTATTATTGGGTTGTGTGCTTGGTTCAAATCAATCTCAAAAGAATATCATCTAAAGGCTGCCAAAATAATTCTGAGGTATCTTAAGGAATCGCGAGACTTGGTCCTCTTCTATCTCTCAGGAGATAATTTTGACTTGATTGGATCTGCTGATGTTGATTATGCTAGATATTTTGTGGATAGAAAGAGAACATTTGGAACGGCACATTTTTTGGGTCATGCTTGATCTCATGGGGTACAAAGAAACAAAACTCCATGACTCTTTCTACTACTGAAGCTGAGTATGTGATTGCTGCTTCTTATTATGCGCAACCGTTATGGATCAAGCAATAACTTGAGGATTTTGGTATATTTAATGATTGTGTGCCCTTATTATATGATAACACAAGTGCTCTTAACATGCAAAAGAACTCGGTGTAGTACAAAGGACAAAGCATATTGATGTGAGGCATCATTTTTCGAGGGATAAAGTAAAAAAGAGTCTAATCTGTATAAGGTTCTACAAGATGGAGGATCAAGTAGCAAATATCTTCACCAAGGCGCTGAGCAGGGAACACTTTGAAAGAAATCATCTGGATTTGGGCTTGATCAAGCTTAACTAAGGACCAGTTCCCTAATATCTGGCTATGTTAAGAAGGAAAGGTAAAATGCTAAAAAAGTATTTTTTGGTGACATCTAGCTTAAATCTATATTGTTACACGTATACACACATGGAAATCTCAGGGTAGAACAAGTAAGAGTGACATTGCACATCTAGAAGCTTTTGCACACATTTTTAAAAACGTTAAGGAGCGTTGTTCCTGTGACTCGTGTTACTAGTCTCTTCAATGGTTATATGCTTTTTAAACTACTGGAGTGCCATGTCATTATTTTATTCCCACCTCTCTTATTTTTTTAAGTCCAATACATTACATGTTTTCTGAACTAACATGTTGCCCTACTTTTCTCTCACACCCATTTGAACTGGTCTCATTCTTTATAAACCTAACATGTTGTCTCTCTCTCTTCACTTAAACACAGACAATTTCCACTCTCTCTCTCTCTCTCTCTCTCTCTCTCTCTTTTCAAACTCTTTTCTCCTCATATATTCCTAGAACAACTCAACCATGTCTCAACAAGAATCACAATCTCCAAAGATGTCGAAAGAAAAGACAAACTTGTCTCCTTCTAACGTACCATCCCCATCAGAATCTAAGCATATCAATCCACCCACAAAAGCCCAAATTTTTACAAAAAATCTACCCTACTGTCCCTCCCTCTAAACCCTCTCTTTTTGGTCCTCAAGGAAGCCAAAAATATCAAACCTTAAGAAGTTTGAATCATCACCATTTCCTTCTGTTCCAACCGACAAGCTCAAATCCGAGAAAACAGTGACCGTATCTCGATTTCTTCAAAACAAAAAGGAAATTAGAGAAGAAGATGATGGTATCAAATTGGCTAGTCAAACTGTCGCGACTGAGGAAGTAAGATTGGAGGAAAAAGTGGTTTCTGGTGCTGCCGTGGACATGCAAAAATTTAAGGGAGATGGCATTAAGGCTGTTTTCACGACCCATCTTCCCCCTCCGTAAGACATCGTGATGGCACCTAGTCGCTACGATTAGGTAAGCCTATTAATATTGAAATAACAGAAAATAAAAAAATAAAGGAAAAACTAAGCATCAATAATGGCTATATAAAGGTAAAATGTCGCTTGGCATACACAAGTAAAACTAATTTGCCAATTATACACAACACTTCCCAAAACCCGGAACCATGAGTCACAAGCTCTATGAAATCTATCTAACAGTCTACTATACAAAGAGTCTAAGAAGTACAGGAGGGAATCAAAGTGAAAGATAGAGGGGGACTCCGAGGATCTGCAGACGCGGGCAGATGTATCTTGAAGTCTCCTGGAGCAGCAACCACACACTAGACTCGAGGCTGGTAGCTCGTACCTAGATCTGCACACGGAAAACATGTGCAGGAAAGGGCATGAATACACCACAATGGTACCCAGTAAGTACCAAGCCTAACCTCGGTCGAGTAGTGACGAGGTCAGGTCAGGTCCCAAAAGTAAATATTCAGTACTGGGGGATCTCCCGAAATACTGTTCCGTAGTCCCAAAGTAAATATGCAGAATAGGGGGATCTCACGGAATACTGTTCCGTAGTCCCAAACTAAATATGCAGCTCAACCAATAAACACAATAGTTACAGCAAGAAAACCTACAGTTTAGTCTAAGTTCAAACCAAAGAAACAGGAAATCTCACAAAACATGCTACATAGAGTACAAATACACAGTCAAAATATGTAGGCATGCTTTTCTAATCTAAACAAGGTAGTTACATAAGCTAGTGTAGTCAAACAAGGAAAAACAAGTTATGATTTAGTGAAAAATAGAGTTTTACAACAAATAGCCCGTGTACGTACTCGTCACCTCACATACATGGCACCCATATATCAAACAATACCAAAATCCTAAGGGAAGTTTCTCCACACAAGGTTAGGCAAGCCACTTACCACGAACCAGCTCAATCAATCCGAAATCACGCTCTTGCCACGAGTATCCAACTCCGAGTGGCCTAAATCTAACCAAATCAATTACATAACGTAAATAAAGCTACAAGTAGTAGTCTAGATAATAAAATCAAAGTTAAGACAAGAAAATAGTAAAACACCCAAAAAGCCTCCCCGATCCCATGCCTCGGAATCGGGTAAAAGTTACCAAATAAGAACACCCGCTCACTCACGAGATCACTCGTACAAAAATCATTCCAATCCGATGTCTAAATCCCACTAAAATCTCAGAATTTTGATTGGGGAGCTTTTTCCCAACTTTCTCACTCAAATTCCTTGATTAAATGGAGAAAACTATAATAGATTAATGAAATGTGATCAAAATAGGATTAGGAATCGTTACCCAATGTTTTCCTCTTCAAAACCCTCGAGAAATTGCCTTCCTCCGAGCTCAAAAATGAGCAACAAACCCTCGATTCTGCCCCTATCAGCCTAGTGATTTCCGCACCTGCGGTCCATTACTCGCTTTTGCGGTACCGCTTATGTGGCTAAATTCTATACCTTCGGAATTTCACTAAATTCCAAGACTTCGCATCTGCGCACTATCCTCTGCACATGCGGACGCGCTTCTACGCTCAATAATCCACTTCTGTGGAAACTCAGCTTCCTCACCAATCCGCTTTTGCGACTCATGGCCTTTATACCAATAGCCGCACTTGTGACCTCAGGCTCGCTTTTGCGGTGCCGCACCAGCGGACCTCCCACCGCAGGTACGAAAGACACCAGAACCAGCAAAACTCAGCAATTGCCTAAGTCCATTTTCTTTCATCCGTTAAGCACCCGAGCTCACCCGAGGCCTCCTGGACCTCAACCAAACATACCAACCAATCCTAAAACACCATATGACTTAGTCTTGCCTTCAAACCACATTGAACAACATCAAAAACATGAATTATGCACGGATTCAAGCCTAATGAACTTTGAAATTTCTAAATTCTACAAACGACGTCGAAACATAACAAATCTCGTCCGAATGACCTAAAATTTTTACACACAAGTCAAAAATGACACTACGAACCTACTCCCACTTCCGAAATTCCATTCCGGGCCCGATATCAAAATTTCCACTACCAACCAAAATTGCTAAAATTCCAACTTTCGCCAATTCAAGTCTAAATTTATTACGGACCTCTAAATCACATTCCGGACGCACTCCCAAGTTCAAAATCACCTAACGGAGCTAATGGAACCATCAAAATTCAAATATGAGGTCGTTACACAAAAGTTGACATCCGGGCGACTTTTCCAACTTAAGCTCCCAAATAAGAGACTAAGTGTCTCAATTCATTTCAAAAGCCAACACGAACCCTCCCGGCAACCCAAAATAGCAGAATAAGATACTAGGAAAGCATTTTATAGGAGATCGGGGCTCTAACTCTCAAAACGACCGATCGGGTCGTTACATCCTCCCCCTCTTAAAACAATCGCTCATCCTCGAACGAGTATAAAAACATTCCTGAAGCTGTGAAAAAGATGAGGATAACGGTTGCGCATATCCCGCTCGGTCTCCTAAGTCGCCTCCTCGACCGCATGGCCCCTCCACTGGACCTTTACTGAAGCAATGCTCTTTGACCTTAGCTTTCTAACCTGCATGTCCAAAATAGCCACTGGCTCCTCAACATAAGATAGATCCTTGTCCAACTGGACTGAAATCCAATACATGAGTCAGATCACCGTGATACTTCCAGAGCATAGAAACGTCGAATACCGGATGAAATCCTGCTAGGATGGGAGGTAAAGCAAACTCATAAGAAACCTCCCCAACAATGCCGCAATATGTTAAAAGGACCAATATACCTCAGGCTTCGCTTTCCCTTCTTCTGAACCTCATGACGCCCTTCATAGGCAATACTAGAAGCAAGACTCGCTCTCTAACCATGAAGGCTAAATTGCAAACCTTCTGGTCCACATAACTCTTCTTCCTGGATTGGGTTGTGCGAAGTCTATCCTGAATCATCTTCACCTTATCTAGGGCATCCTGAACCAAGTCTGTACCCAACAATCGGGCCTCGCAGGCTCAATCCAACCGATTGGGGACTGACAACGCCTACCATACAGAGCCTCATACTGTGCCATATGAAAACTGGACTGCTAGCTATTGTTGTAGGCAAAATCCACAAGTGGCAAGAACTGGTCCCATGACCCTCCAAACTGCATCACACAAGCACAAAACATATCCTCAAGAATCTGAATCATGCGCTCGGACTGCCTGTCTATCTGAGGGTGAAAGGTTGTGCTCAGCTCCACCCTAGTACCCAACTCCTGTTGTACGGCTCTCCAGAACCATGATGTGAACTGTGTACCTCTATCTGAAATGATGGAAACTGGGACACCATGAAGGCGGACAATCTCTCTGATATAAATCTCAGCCAATCTCTCTGAAGAGTAAGTAGTCATCACTGGGATGAAATGATCTGACTTGGTCAGCCGATCCACGATCACCCAAATAGCATCGAACTTCCTCAAAGTCCGTGAGAGTCCAACTACAAAATCCATGATGATCTGCTCCCACTTCCACTCTAAAATATCTAACCTCTGAAGCAAGACACTAGATCTCTGATGCTCATACTTAACTTGCTGACAGTTGAGACACCTGTTCACAAATCCAAATATATCCTTCTTCATCATCTTCCACCAATAGTGCTGTCTTAAATCCTGGTACATCTTCGCGGCACCCGGATGGATGGAATACCGCAAGATGTGGGCCTCCTCAAGAATCAACTCCCGAAGCCCATCCACATTAGGTACACATATCCGGCACTGCATCCTCATCACACCATCATCACCAATAGTCACATCTGTAGCATCACCTCGTCGAACCATTTCCTGAAGAACTAGAAGATGGGGATCATCATACTGGAGCTCCCTGATGCACTTATAAAGAGAAGACCGAGCGACCACACAAGCCAATACCCAACTCAGCTCTGAAATGTCTAATATCACAAACTGGCTGGCTAAAGCCTGCGCGTCCAATGCCAAGGGCCTCTCTACTGTTGGGAGATATGCCAAACTCCCCAAACTCTCTGCCTGGTGACTCAAGGCGTCGGCCACTACATTAGCCTTCCCCGGGTGGTACAATATAGTGATGTCATAATCCTTAAGTAGCTCAAACCACATCCGTTGACGCAAATTAAGATCATTTTTCTTGAATAGGTAATGCAAACTCCGGTGATCAGTGAAGATCTCACAAGTAACACCGTACAAATAATGATGACAGATATTTAAGGCGTGCACAATAGCTGCTAACTCAAGATCGTGGACAGGATAATTCTTCTATGCATCTTCAACTGTATGGACACATAGGAAATCACCCTACCGTCCTGCATCAATACCTCTCCGAGACCAATCATCGAGGCATCACAATAGACAATGTAAGACCTCGAACCCGTAGGCAATACCAATACTGGGGCTGTAGTCAAAGCTGTCTTGAGCTTCTGAAAGCTCTCCTCACACTCCTCTGTCCATCTGAACGGATCACCCTTCTGGGTCAGCCTTGTCAGAGGTGCTGCAATAGATGAAAACCCCTCTACAAAGTGACGGTAATATCTCGCCAAACCAAGGAAACTGTAGATCTCCGTAGCTAATGATGGTCTAGGAAAACTCTGCACTACCTCCACCTTCTTCGGATCTACCTTGATCCCATCAGTAGATACTACGTGACCCAAGAATGCCACTGAATCAAGCCAGAATTCATACTTAGAAAATTTTGCATACAACATCTTCTCCCTCAAAGTCTGAAGCACAGTCCTCAGATGTTGCTCATGATCTTCCCGAGACCGGGAATACACCAGAATGTCGTCAATAAAAACAATGACAAAGGAATCAAGATAAGACCAGAACACACTGTGCATCAAATTCATAAAGGTTGCTGGGGTATTGGTCAGCCCAAAGGACTTGACAAGAAACTCATAATGAACATATCTGGTCCTGAAAGCAATCTTTGGGATATCCGGTTCCTGAATCTTCAACTGAGGATAGCCAGAACGCAAGTCAATCTTGGAAAACACCATGGAACCCTGTAATTGGTCAAATAAATCATCAATGCGAGGCAATGGATACCTGTTCTTCATTGTAATCTGTTCAGCTGACGATAATCAATACACATACGCATAGAACCATCTTTTTTCTTCACAAATAAGACCGGAGCACCCCAAGGTGACTCACTGGGCCTAATGAAGCCCTTATCAAGAAACTCCTATAACTGCTCCTTCAAATCCTTCAACTCATGAGGAGCCATATGGTAAGGAGGAATAGATATGGGCTGAGTGCTCGGCAACAAATCAATGCCAAAATCAATATCTCTGTCGGGCGGCATGCCCGGAAGATCAGCTGGAAACACATCAGGGAAGTCCCTCACTACTGGAGCTGACTCAACTATAGGGGTGTTAATACTGACATCACACCCCTTCTCAACCATTTGCTGAGCCTTAAGAAATGAAATGACCATGTGGGGAGTATACTCTAAGGTACCTTTCCACTCTAACCACGTTAAGCCTGGCATAGCCAGTGTCACGGTCTTAGCATAACAATCAAGAATAGCATAATGGGGAGAAAACCAGGCCATGCCCAAGATAACATCAAAATCTACCATACTGAGCAATAATAAATTAGCTTTGGTCTGAAAACCACTAAGAGCAATCAAACACGATCGATATACGCGGTCCACAACAAGAGAATCTCCCACATAAGTAGATACATAAACAAGGAAACTCAAACAATCCAGAGTCACCCCCAAATGTGGAGCAAAATAAGAAGACACATATGAATACTTAGAGCCTGGGTCAAATAATACTGATGATCTCTATGACAGACTGGAATAATACTTGTGATGACAGAATCAGAAGAAACTGCCTCAGAACGAGCTGGAAGGGCATAATACCTGGCCTACCCTCCTCCTCTAGGGCGAGCTCGACCTCCCGGACCTCCACCTCGAGCTGCCTGAGATAGGTGGGGTAGCAGCTGGGGCTGGAAGAATGGTCGGAGGACCTGGTGGAACACGTGGTGGCTAAGAAGTCTATAGAGTTGCACCTCTCCTGAGTCTGAGGCAATCCCTAACCAACAAGACCTTAGGCTGGGGAGGGTAGAGTGTATGCATACCTTAACCCTATTCCGGAGGGGTAGAGAAGTAGTTTCCAAAAGACCTTAGGCTCAAGAAGAAGAAAAAAACAAATAAAAAGAAAGATAATAGACAATAGATCAGTGGCAGCATCAGAAGCCATAAAATAAAATAATATCAGCATCGTAAGAAACAAAAAATAAATGTAAAAGCAATAACAATAACCAATATTAATGTCAAAGAAAATACCTTGGAAGCTACATAAACCACAAATAACCCAAGGCGAAACATTATCAGCCTAGTCCCGCCCCCGGAGATAACGTAGAAAAATGCTCGACTCCCTCATAACCTACAACCCTAATGCTTGACCTCCACACCTACCTATCCAGAGTCATGTCCTGGAAGATTTGAAGTCGTGTCATGTCCATCCTTAACACCTCACCCTAATACTTCTTAGGCCTCCCTCTACCTCTCATCATGCCCTCCAATTTCAACCACTCACACCTCCTAACCGGGAAATCTACGCTTCTCCTACGCCCGTGCCCGAATAATCTAAGCCTCGCTTCCTATATCTTGTCATCCATGGGAGCCACGTCGGCCTTCTCTCGAATAGCTTCATTCCTAATCTTGTCCATCCTAGTGTGCCTGCACATCTACCTCAACATCCTTATTTCTTCCACTTTCATCTTATGGGTATGAGAATTCTTGACTGCCAAATATTCAGCCCCATACAGCATGAATGGTCTAACCACCGCTCTATAGAACTTGCCTTTAAGTTTCAGTGGTACTTTCTTGTCAACACAAGACTCCAGATGCTAACCTCTATTTCATCACCCCACTGCTATACGGTGCATGACATCCTCATCAATCTCCCCATCCCCTGGATAATTGACCCAATGTACTTGAAACTTCCTCTCTTGGGGATGACCTGTGGATCAAGCCTCACATCCATGTCCGCTTCCCCCGACACATCGTTGAACTTACAATTCTGATATTCTGTCTTAGTCCTACTCTGCTTGAAACCTTTAAACTCCAGGGTCTATTTCTAAACCTCCAGCCTCTCATTAACACTGCCTTGCGTCTTATGATCACAACTATATCATCAACGAACAATATATACCATGGCACCTCCCCTTTAATATGGTGTGTTAGTGCATCCATTGACCTGGCAAATACGAACCGGTTGAGCGCAGACCCTTGGTGCAACCCTATAAAAAATGGGAAGTTCTCTGAGTCACCTCCCACACTCCTAACCCGGGTCTTAGCTTCCTCGTACATGTTCTTTATCACCCTAATGTAGGCTACCGGCACAACTTTCACCTCCAAACATCTCAAAGAACCTCCCTAGGAATCTTGTCATATGTTTTCTCTAGGTCAATAAACACCGTGTGCAAATCCTTCTTCCTATCCCTGTACTGTTCCACCAACCTCCTAATAAGGTGGATAGCTTCCATAGTAGAATGACCCGACATGAACCCGAATTGGTTGTCAGATATAGGCACTTCCCTCCTCACCCTCCCTTCTACCACCCGTTCCTAAACTTTCATGGTATGATTTAGTAACTCGATGCCCCTATAGTTGTTACAATTCTGAATATCACCCTTGTTCTTGTACAACGGGATCATCGTAATCCACCCCCATTCATCTAGCATCCTCTTTGCTCTAAAGATAACATTAAAAAGTGTCGTCAACCATTCCAAGACTGCTCTATCTATACACCTCCATAATTCCACCAGAATTTCATCCATCCCAGTCACTCGGTCACTACTCACCTTGCGCATAGCTCCCACGGCCTCCTCAACCTTTATACACCTACAATACCAAAAGTCTTAGTGACTCCCAAAATTCCCCAATTCCTCTAGCACAATATCTTTGTCGCTTCTTCATTCATAAGTCTATAGAAGTAATCCTGTCATCTCCGCTTAATCTGGGCATCTTCCATCAATACTCTAGTTCCTCGTCCTTGATGCACCTCACTTGCCTAGTCTTCGCCAGAGCCTGACTCAGTACCAAAACCCTCAGGCTCGTATATTGCTTTAGCCTCAGCCTCGAGCCTCTTGGCTTCTTCAATATCAGCCGACAGATTGAACCCCTAGTCGTAAATCTCCTCGAGGGTTTCTCTCCAGGATAACCACTTTATGTACTCGATCTTTATTATTAAGCGGGCCTCGGCTATTTCCACGTCCTTGTTATATTGGGCCAGCATCTCCTCAACCTCGAAGGAATTGATCGAAGCCTCCTCTAACTTGGACTTCAAAGCGGTATAATCACGGCCGAGGTCGTCCCATTCCGAAATGACCGAACATAGTTGAGCTCGGAGCTCATCATTTAGCCGAGACCACTTGTTGGCCTTTTCTCTCATCACCTAGAGCTGGTCCTTGAGCGATGCCAACTCCTCTTTGGTAGCCTCATTTTTAGGGGCTAGAAAGTCCATCCTTCTCCTCAACGTCTCGGCCGAAGCTTTGAGCTTGTCATCTCGGCCCGGAGCTGGTCAATCTGGTCAACCTTCTCTTGGACCTGCGAGGTTTTGTCATTAGCTATTATGCTTAAGCTCTCATTTTTAATCTCAAATATCTTTACCTTTTTAACCAGTTCGGCATGCTCCCGTTTCACGGACGAAGCCTCCCTTTGAGATTTTTCCATCTCAGCTTGGAGAATAGGGAGGTCCTTGAGAGCCTCGTCTTTTTGTTCGTTGAGAGCCTTGTACATGTCCTTCTGCCGGACTTTCTCCTTGAGTTTGAATTTGAGCTGACAGACTTTCGTCCGAGATTTGATGCAAGCTTTCATGATGGGGCACTGAAGCCTAAGAAACAAATTAATGAGATCATGAAGACACGTTGAGGTTAAATGAACTACACGAAGGACACAAAGAAATGGAAACATACCCGGTTCACATGCCTATTGTGCATCGTTGAAATGTCCTGGTGCACTAACCCGTTCATCTTCACTCGATCTTCTTCGGTCACCAAGCAGCAAAGATATCTGGCCATTTTAATGGGCCCGGAAAACATCTGGGTATTCGCCGAGACGACTGTTCTTTTACGGTCGAGATCCACGCTCGAAGTAGGGAACTGCTTCACCAGTTTTGGGCTCGAGTTCGCTCATCTACTTCCGACGGTACGTCTTTTTCGAATATCCAGGTGACCTAACCTGGAGTAATTCTCCAATACGCCAATGTCCATGCCCTCAAAGAGCAGGTTGAGGTCCTCATCTGTGGACCGTGACGTCTCGTTGTTTTCTCTTTGACAGTCTGAGCCTTGTTAAATAAAGACTCTGTATGAGGCAGTGATTCCGTAATGTCAATAACCCCGGCGGCTTCCCTCGGAACAGAAGTAGCTACTCGGGATGCTGCATCCACCAGTTTTACTTCGGTCTACCGAGCCAAGGAGGGGTCAACCTCTCGATCTTCACCCGCTCTTCTTCATCAATTCCCGGCCCATGGGCGACGAACTCCAGGTCGTCATCTTCAAGATAGTCCTTGATCCATTAAAGGGAATCGGGGTCCAGTTCCCTGACCTGGGTACTCTTCTTGTTACTCTTTCGGGCTTTTACCGCTACCCTTTTCTTCTTGCACTCGACATTAAGGGCCAAAGATTTCCTCTTTCTTCTCTTTTTTCTTCTATTGCATCAGCTTTAGGCTGTCTCAAAGTGGAGGGTTATTGGGTGAGGACGGAGCCTTATACTCATCCAAAGCCCAGAGCTCAGTGGTCTTGGGAAAACTTACGAAAGAAAAAGATGGACTTATTGAAAATGATAGTTAAGTATGGGAGGAATTTTTATCGAGGGGAGGACACTCATCATGGGAACGGGGCTCCCACTTGCCCTTTGAGAGTTTGCACCATTCGCGCTCCGAGTATGACAATTGTTTACATATTCCCTTGACCCACTCTTTGAAGTGGGGAACTACGTTGGAGACTCGGACAACCATTGCACAATTGTAGAAGCATGCAATAAGAAAGAAGAACAAAAGCCCAAGAGAAATTCTAAGTACTCAAAAGGAAGAGAAACTTATGGGCTAGGTTCCACTTTTCAGGGAATGGCAAGAATTAGGAGGGAATGAGATCCCCGGTTTTTACCCGAACAAATCTCCCCTGCCAGCCTCGATCCCTATCTTCATCAATGCTCGAAAATAGAGCTTTTCTTTCCCATGAATGAGCTTGATTAATCCCCCTCGGAAGACTCAGGACTGTAGAGATGAAGCAGGTAGTCGATGGTAAGTCGGGGTGCCAGAGTGTTGTTGACAAAGTGGCGGAGGAGGATTACAATACTTCCAAAGGATGGGTGAATCTTCCTGACGCATACCTCGTACCTTTTGCAAAAGATGAGGATTATGGGATCCACCAGGGAAAGTATGAAGGGGTATAGGTAAACACTTAGATACCCCTCCACGTGTGTATAGTCCGCATCGGGACCGAGGAAAACTACTTCTTTTCCCTCCCATTTTCAGTCCTCCCGAACCGTAGGGAGCGTGTCCTCAATGATGAAGCATATGTACCTCCATACCTCCTCACCTCGATCCTGTTGACTTGAAGCTTTTTCGACCTTGAAGTCATTTTCTATATAGAAGCCTCAGTGGATGAAGTTCTTCAAAGGAGGTTCAGGGGCTACCTTAGGTACGGCCACTTCAGCATCCGTGGTTGGGTTAGAAGTTGAAAGGACGGTCTGTTGAGTCAAAGATTATGAAGTCTTTGCCGTCGAGTTCTGGGAAATCTGAATATATGAAGGTGAGTATGAAGATTTGAAGATTAGTATGAAGGTTTGAAGATGAAGACGAAGATTTGAAGGTCAAACTTAAAGGTTCAAGGATGAAGTATGAAGATTTGAAGATAGGAAGACGAAGATATGAAAGTATATGTATGAAGATTTGAAGGGATGAAAAGCAAGTGAAAAGTTCGGGGGTAAATTGAAGAGTTCTAGAATTGGAAAGTAAAAAAGTGAAAAAAGCGACCAAAGCTTTTATAGAGAAGAGGTAATTAATGTGTGATGTTTCACATTCGAGGATGGTCAACCGGCGACTGACACGTGTCCGAAGTCAGAACGACGCGATTGATGGGACGTTTCACCGATCCGTCGACTCGGTTGTAATGTACGGAAGAAGGAACAGGGGGCAATAAATATGTTATCCAAAAAGTGAAGGGACTACTATGTATGGGTTAAATCAGGGAAAATTTTACCCCCGATTCCCTAATAAAGAGACGAAAGGTAAGCACGATCCAACACAACTTCGAACGAAGCCGAAGGGCCCCTAGGATGAGCGATGTATCTGAGATCATGCATGGTTAAACAATGGATTTGGGCGAAATACAGTTTCAAGACCACGTGAAAGAGTAAACGGTTTAGCATGATGAGTGGGGAGCCGTAATATTCTACCTCAACCGGATATTAAAGTGTGAATCCTGTCCGAAATCAACTGCGGATTAACATTTACCGGAAAGAGAAGACTTCTATCCTATTTAGACTTGTAATAAGATTTAAATTCCCTTATTGTATAAATGGGAAACTTTTTTCATTCTAACACACTTTTGACATGCATATCAAAGCAATAAATGTCCATTTTTGTCTTATAGCTATTATTCAAAGTGTTCGTCAGAGATTTTTTATATGCAACCAAGCCCGTATCGAGAGTACAATCGAGGCCGATTTCATTGCTCACTTAAGACCATGCTTGATTGTTCATTACGATTGGTTTGATAGTTCATTCTCTCTATAATCTAATTATTTGTTGTTCTCAGATTATTCGTATTGAGTTAAATCATGTATCCTTTAAATCGCATATAAATTTAATTGCTATTCATTTTTAAAGGTAAACATAAGTATTTCAAAAGGGGTGGAGAAAAAAACTGATTCCCAAAATTAACAATAATCTGGTGGACAGGTGAGGATTGTTAATAAAAGCATATGGGACAGAAAAAAGTAACCATTTGTCTCTCATCATGTAACCATTTGGGATGAAAGCTTCTTTCATAATAGGTCCAATATTGAAAAGTCGAAACAAATAAGAAACCTCTCGAAAGATACGAAGGGAATCCAAGGTAACAAAACAAAATCATGCACCCATATGCTTATCTCATTTCTTTCTCCTTTTCTTGTTAACTATGTCTCTTTGGTAGAGATCAAGCTGCCTTTTGCATTATTCATATTGCAGTGGACAGCTAAACAATGATGAGGTGCTGAAGAAATACTCATTAAGCTTCTAAGAAGCACATGCCGACAGTGAAAGTTACACATTTGACCGGTCCATCAAAAATAATTATATTTACTAGCTAAATATATAATATATATACAAAAAGTATATATTTTACCGGTTATTACTTTTGACACGACTATTTTCTATAATTTTCCCTTAAAAAAAGATTAATGAAAACCTATGTAAAATCAATTGGATTCAACCTGGGCTCGGCTTGCTCGGTTTGAAACCAAATCCTATATGGGTATCAATAACAAAAAGAATTATAGACGGAGAGCCTTGACATATAAGAAAAAGTAGTGTTGTGTGACCAGGAGAGCACATATATATGTTTAGGCAAAATTCTCAGTGGAGATCGATTTCGAGATAATTTAATTGATCATATTTTGTACAACTACTTCTCAGCATATTGATATGCTGAAAATTTTCAGTATTTGGACTTTTGGAAGAAGAGGATGCACGCACATGTTCAAAATGAAATTAACTCTTGCTCACATTCTCTTCTCATTTTAAAGTATTGCTGAAATTTAGTCTTAATCCATGACACGCAGGCTTGAAGATGACTTCTAATAATTTGATTCTAAATATAATATTTTAGTAGACTAAATGGTCAAATCTACACAATATAGAGGTCGTGCTGAATTTTTTAAATATTTGTGAGGTAAAACCATCGTTAGTGATATTGATTTTTCCAGGAAACTAATTAGTCCAAAAGAAGTATAGTTCGATCGGTAAGAGGTGCAGGTGACATGCGAACATTTTAAGGAAAAAAATATTCGATATAAAATTTATATATTTTTTGTATATATATACATTCTGAATGTTATATATAAAAATTATACAAACTTTGATACATTTTTTCGATTACCAGATATAAATAGTTTCTGGTGCAGTAGATATTTAGGATTAATTATATTCAAGATAAAACTATTGGCCTTGACAACCAAACAAATTTTTGATATATTTTTAGAAATGTCTTATTTCTCCAAAGGTAAGATTAGATTAAAGTATATCGGTGAATAAAAATTTCAAATAATACGTGAGTAACTTTGACCTTTCCCTCTTTTTTCTAATTTATTCGTGATGTTGTTAGTCCTTGTTGAAGTGCTGCCAACCTGTAAAACGCAAGTAGTCATACTTTTTACTAAAGAGAATTAAAATATAACGAATTAAACATGCAGAAAGTTTTAAGGGGATTCAATATATATAATATATATATAAAATAAAAAAAATTATCTAGTTATATAGTGTAATTATTCAACAAGAAATATCAATTAACACCCCTTAAACAGTAGTGGCGAAAAAGTGGCTCCGCCACTACTGTTTATTTTTCTCTAGGGATATACATGGATCGGGTTGGTTCGGATTTTATCAAAACTAAACCAAACCAATTATATCGGTTTGGATCGGTTCGATTTTGTCGGGTTTTTCGAATTTTCGGGTTTTTTGTTACTTACGTATTATTTAAATCTTACTTTGTTAAATATTTGATAACTAAATATATATTTACTAAAAATATAAAAAAATTGACAAACATAATATTAATTAAAATATTCTTATGAAATAGTTCTATTAATAACACATAATTGTTATTTTTTTAGTCGTTCGCCAAAATTTTTCGTTGATATACACATTCAGGTTAACCGAATTTAGTAATTAAACATAAAAATCAATATGATACCTGAATATTAATAACCACTTCACATTCGAAAAAGATATAAGAATTTAATAGATCTTAACATATGATATGAATATGAAAGAACAAAGAGATACACGCATTTTAGTAACACTTGATAAGAAAGTGATCATACAACTCATTATTTAGGGTCAATAAATATGGAGCACTTCATATTCTATTAAAATTTATATCCCGCAAGAGAATCCTAAATATTTCTAGATATTTTTTTAAAGAAAATTCTATATAAAATCTTAAAAGTATATATAAAAATTATATATTTATATGTCGGGTTGGTTCAGATTTTTTTACTCAATACCAAACCANTAAGAAAGTGATCATACAACTCATTATTTAGGGTCAATAAATATGGAGCACTTCATATTCTATTAAAATTTATATCCCGCAAGAGAATCCTAAATATTTCTAGATATTTTTTTAAAGAAAATTCTATATAAAATCTTAAAAGTATATATAAAAATTATATATTTATATGTCGGGTTGGTTCAGATTTTTTTACTCAATGCCAAACCAAATCAAACCACACCACGTCGGGTTTTTTAATCGATTTGGTTTGAATTTTCGGTTTGGTTCGATTTCTACACAGTTTTCTCTAACAATACTACCTATTCTTTCTGGTCAAGAATTTTTAATAGTTGGTCCACGACTACACATTAACTATTCTCTTATATATATATATATATATATATATGAAGCAGGGAGCATAGAATATGAGCTGAGATTAGTTAATCGCAGGGAAACGTTGTATGAACAGACCACCGCGACTTTGAGTTGTCTTATTTTCAAAGTTAACTCAGTTTCCTACTAAATCTTAGAGTGCGTCACATACGCGTACCGCATTCCTTTACCAAGTTCGGTAATTAAACTATCTAACTAATTGGATTTTCTAAAATATATAAGTTTAATTTTATTGCTGATGTGATTATCTCCCTAGATTGAACTATGAAACGAGAAAGTAATTAGGGTTTGACGACTAAAATGAGAGTTTTATGTAGGGATGTCAATGGATATTTAAAAACCGACTTAATCTGTTGAATCGTACAGTATCGAACTGAATCTTAGGTTTTTTAAAAAAAATTGTAGGTTTTTATATAAATTTATAACTATACTGATAATTAGGGTAAATTTTTTATTTTATGAAAGTAAACTGAAAAAATATTGAACCGCACAGAATAAACTCACATGTGAAAAATATATTTTTATATTAAGCTTAAAAATAATAAAGCATTAAATTTTCTCTCTTGGCGCACATTAGGTGACCTAACTAACATGCGCCTTTGCCGGAAATAGGGGGAAGAGGAAGAGCGAAGAGAAACACCAGCAAAACACCAGTAATAGAAAGGAAACTAACGGACATTATCATGCGAGAATAAAAATACGCAATGCAAAAGCAAAAGAGAAAATGCAAGATGAAGATCACGATTAGAACAACGATAGCGACCCAAATTGGCCTGGTAGTGCTCGAGCTAAATTGGCAATGGCAATGAGCTCTTGTGCTAAATTGATAATTGTGGTGAACTCTGGAGCTAAAGGACCAGCTATAGTGTCGGCCAAAATTGGTGATGCGAGTATGAGCAAGTCAAAGAGCAATGGAACAGTACATGCAAGTCCACAAAGGAACAGAGGCCTGTAGAGATCGTCAATCGGAAGAACATACATGATAAAGCATCAGAGCAGAATGGTGATGGGGAATATCATGGGCAGGGTTGTTTTAGGAGAACAAACTAGGTATGGGCATGCATCCGACCTATATCCCCCAGTGATGCAGGATGGGGAGGTTGAAGTACAACTATTGGAAGAGAACATTGTTGAAGAGAATCAGAAGTAGAATCGAGCAATAATCATGTATGTGGTGGGCAATACCCCAACTATTGGGGGAAATTGAATGATTTATAGTTAGTCAGTGCAGAAATGTTAAAAAACCTAAGGTACTCTTCCATAATGATGGATATTTTGTGATTCAGTTGAATAATATTGAAGAGAGGGATAATGTACTACTTAATTGTCAATATACATCAATAGTAGGCCAAACATAATTAGGCCATGGACGACAAGCTTTAATTTCAATAAGGAAGTTCTGAAAACCATTCCTCTATAGGTCAAGTTCCCTAAATTTCCGCTCAATTACTGAAGCAAACATGCCCTAAGAAAAATTAGGAGTAGTTTAGGCAAGTTTTTGTATACTGATACTTGTACTACAGTTGCTGATAGAGTCTCATATGCTAGGGTCCTGATTGAAATGGACATCACTAGGCCTCTACCAAAGAAAATCAAACTACATGATCCTAAAGGCAAGGTGATCGAGCAGATGGTGCAATTTGATTGGAAACCATAGTATTGTCAGACCTGCTGTCAGCTAGGTCATTTGTGTAGAGATCAAAAGAAGCAGGAGGGTGGCCATCAGAGGGATTTAGACTTGAAGCAAAAACAGGAATGGAGAATAGTAAGGGTGTTTGACCCTGTTGTGGACAAAATTGATGCTCAAAGTAGGTTCCAGATTCTCGTAAGTAATGTTCGAAAGCACTGTTCCTTGATCAAGTAATTAAGAGATCTCCTTATTAAACAACTGGAGACTACAGGAGATGAAGAGATATCCCAATATGAGAATGAATCACAATGGAATTTGCTAGGGGAAAATCTACATCAAAAAATAATATGAGACCCTTAAAGAAGACTGAAGTAGACATTGGTAATGCCTTCAAAGCACTGGTTGATACAACACAAAAGATAGTGCAACTATCTGAAAATCAGGGTGTATGTGGGCAGCATAGTAGGAGCGATAGAAGAGGAGGATCACAACAATCCACTATATTATGGCGAACATCATAGCATGAAAAGTTAGAGGGTTGAATAAAGTATATAAACAAAAAGAACTAAAAATTTTGCAGAGAGACTAAAGTGGTACTTATGGCAGTTATAGAGAATAGAGTAAAGAAGATCAATGTTGTTTCAATAATGAAGAAAATACTTAACAACTGGCAATAGGCAGAAAATTATGATGAAGCACCAGGTGGTAGAATATGGGTAGTATGGGAGATGAATTTCTCTATGATAAGAACACACGAACAATTTATACTTGTGCATGTTACTATGATTCAGCGCACGATCAATTTCAATTTTTGTACAGTATATGGAATGCATACTATACATGATAGGAAAAGTCTATGGGAGGATTTAAAGGTGACTATGAATGGAAACAGTGGGCCTAGTTTAGTAATTGCAGACTTTAACACTATCTATCTAGTGAGGATAGGGTACATAGGAATCCAGTTCAGGCGATAGAGGTAAGGGATTTCAAGAACTAAAAACTCTGGGGAGGAAGTTCACCTGGACAAACAACCACATCAATAGTACAATTCCTCGTAAACTCAGAGTGGATACATAATTGGCCTTACATGGAGGGGGTCATTATGAATCCCTATTTCTCAACTCATTTCTCTTTAAGCGTGTGGTTTGATGGTACAAATGAAGAACGAATACGACATTTCAAGTTTCTCAACTGTTTGGCACGCCACAAAGAATTTGATGCAACAGTAAAGCATTGCTGGGAGAAAATTGGCGGAGAACCTATCATGCTAAATGTGTGGAAAAAAGTTCAAAGGGCTAAAAGGATACCTAAAGAAACTAAACAAACAAGAGTTTAGTGGTATATGGGATAAGATCAAAGTAACAAGGGACAAACTGGGATGCATCCAAGCTCAGATGCCTATCCCAGGACATACTCTGAGGCAATACTACAAGAGAAGACTGCAAAACTGGAACTTGAAAAGTGGTTGATGGTCGAGGAGAGTGTCTTGAAGCAGAAGTCAAGAGTACATTGGCTTAAATTAGGTGATTCTAACACAATATACTTTCATGCATGCATGAAAAATAGGCATGCAAAGAATCATATTGGCAGCCTAAGTAATAGTGCAGGGCAAATCCTTTTTGCACTTGAAGTTGAAGAGGAAATATTGAGCTTATGCAAAGGACCACTTGGGACAGTTGCACCACAATTGCCAGTTTTTATTCCAGATGTCATGCAACTGGATATATTCTTAACCGGAAGCGGCAACTGGAGCATATCCAACCAGTTACTACGGAGAAGTAAATCAAGTTATAATGGATATTTATGACAATAAAGCACCAAGGTGTGATGGTTATAAATCATTCTTCTTTAAAATGACATCGGGCGAAGGAATCACCACCTCATGTTGTACAAAGTTCTAAAATCAAGACTACATGATATTATGGCAGACTTAATAGATAATTGCAAAACAGCCTTTGTACCAGAAAAACTGATCACTGATAATGTCATCATGAGCCATGAGTTGGTTAAAGGTTATGGAAGGAAGAACATCTCACCAAGATTTATGCTCAAAATAGATATATAAAAGTCCTACGACTATGTTGAATAGGTGTACATTGAACAAGTGATGAAACTACTAGGATTCCCTAAGTTGTTTGTCAAATGGATAATTGCATGTGTCTGCATAGTGTCCTACTCAGTAATTGGCAATGGTAAACATGTTGTGCTATTTGAGGCAAGAAAAGGGTTGAGGCAGGGTGATCCGCTGTCTCCATTATTATTTGTGATGGTCATGGAGTATCTAAGTAGATTACTGAAGTCACTGAAGGATAACAAGAAGTTTAAATTTTATCCAAAGTGTGCCAAAGTCAACCTAGTACAGCTCGGGTTTGCTGATGATCTCCTTCTTTTCTGTAGAGGTGACCTACAGTTAGTGAAGATACTTCACCAGCAATTTCAAGTATTTTCTGCAGCCTTAGGTTTAATTGCAAACCCAAACAAAGTTGTATTTACTTTGGTGTCGGCAACACATTATGGACATGTTAGGATACTCTAAAGGAGAACTACCCGTTAGATAAACCGGGGTCCCATTGAGCACTAAAAGGTTAAATTTATACAATGTGAACCTCTGATTGATAGGATGCTAACTAGGATTCAACGCTAGACAACAAAGTTTCTATCATATGCTGGAAGAGCAGTGTTAGTTAAAAGTGTTCTATTTGCTATCCAAACATTTTGGGCCCAGTTATTCATTTTGCCAAGGAAAATCATTTTGTTCATAGAGACAATTTGTAGGAGATTCTTATGGACAGTCTACAAAAAAGGCACTGATTTCCTAGGACAAGTTGTGTGCCCCAAAGGTAACATGTGGACTTAATTTCACCAATGTGGATATGTGGAACGAAGCATCTATTTGTAAACTCTTGTGGAACATCTGCACAAACAAGGAAAAATTATGGGTGCAATGGATTCATTCATACTACATAAAAGGATTGACTATTTGGAACACAAAGCCTAAGAGTACATCATGGATCATCCAAAAGATATTCAAGGCAAAGTACTACTTTGAGGCGGCTGGATTTAAAGAAGAGAATGTCCAACAGATGGAGAGATTCTCAGTGAGACAAGCATACAAAGCCATGCAAGGGGGGAATTTCAGAAGATGACATAAATGAGACTAGTATGCAATAATCAGGGATCATCTAAGTGGATTTTTATATTACGACTAGCAATACAAGGTAGACTATGTACAAAAGAAAGGTTAGTCAGATGGAGGATTATTTCAGATCAAACATGCTCACTCTAAACAGTGCAACATTTATTCTTTGATTGTAAAGTATCAGGAACTATATGGCAGCAGTTACTGAATTGGCAAAGTATATAGAGAACAAAGGAAACTTGGCAGAAGGAGTTGAAGTGGTTAGAACAGGTTGGTAAAGGTAAGAATGGAGGGGCGGCAGTGTCCAGAATGACACTAGTAGCAGTAGTTTAGCATATTTGGAAACAGACGGATAATGTGATTTTCCAGAAGAAGAAGAGATCAACCAATGCTATCCTACGATTGATCAGCCAGGAAATAAATGTGCGGGCCAGCTTATTCCTTAGACTACGAACCATGTAAATACTAAATTGGTATCCTGATGTAGACTAGGAGAAATTAGAAGCAGGAGGTGAGTAAGTAGAAAAGTTTAGGTATCTCTAAGTTGGGGTTTCATGTCCAGCAGGAGTTATGTTAAAGACTAGTCTCAGTTTTGTTTGGATTTGTAAATAATATACTTGGTAAATAAAATAATTTAATTACCAAAAAAAACATTAAGCTTTTGCTTCGACTTTAAAATTATGAAAATGATTACAAGCCAATAAGTAATTAAACTTATCTTATAACCGGCTGAACCGAATCACTGACACCCCTAGTTTTATGCACTTGGGAGAATATACTTGGCAACATTTCAATCGTCCTAATATATCATGTGGATTGGTATTGCTAACGAAGCAAAGCTTTTTGATTAAAACCTTTTCCCTTTTTCTTTAGGAAAATGGGTCAATTTTGCCTCTCAATAAATAGGAGAACTATATCCCTATTTAATTTTGGTCTCAAGAAAAGCTTTCGTTGTTACTTAAGTACCTACTTATACCCTTCAAAACTAACGGACCTTCCCATGTAATTAAGAAAGGGAAAAGGGCCAAATTGCCCCTGAATTATAGGGAGTGAAATAATTTTGTCCTCCACTAATAGTTGGGGTTACTTGTGGCTTCATTGTCAAAATGGCCATTCGTAGCAAAGAGTGTGGTGGGACGGTTGGGTTTGCTTAGTGACGAAGCCATAAATTTGATTAAGGGATTAAAAAAG
The DNA here is from genome assembly GCA_005239525.1 of Nicotiana knightiana. Lineage (NCBI taxonomy): Eukaryota > Viridiplantae > Streptophyta > Magnoliopsida > Solanales > Solanaceae > Nicotiana > Nicotiana knightiana. Next base: position 55,622 of record ML423993.1, read on the forward strand.
ATGTAATAATATCACACTTATACTATGAACCTATCTCAAAGGGGATTGAATAGTTTATAAATTTTGTTTGTACCTTTTTACATAGTGTAATTTCTTGACAAAGGGGATTCAATTTGGATCTGTTTGGTATGAAGGAAATATTTTCCATGGAAAATGAGTGGTTTTATCACTTATTTCCCTTGTTTGGTTGGTGACTGAAAAATATTTTTCGGAAAATATTTTCGAGTGTTTGGTTAGAGAATATAAAATATTTTTTTAGGAAAATATTTTTTAATGTTACTCTCCTCATCTCCCC